>JAJQKJ010001504.1:0-77414 GCA_029574335.1 Rana kukunoris
GTAGTTATTTTTTATTAAAGGGCCCAGAGCTCCCAAGGCAACCCCCCTTTTTATTATTTTATATATATAATATATATATATAGATATTGTAATATTTTTCATTAAAGAGCCCAGAGTTATTTTATTAAAGGGCCCAGTGGTCCCCAGGCCCCCGGATGGCTACCACCCTTTTTAATATATTTTTTCTATATGTATTTTTTAGTAAAGGAACCCCCCCTCTAATCAAATTGCGGCAGCCCCCCCCCTTCTTAATATCAGGCACCCCCCCCCCCCCCTATTCTCTGCTCCAGGGGCCCATGCCTGAAGCTGTGTAAGGGGCCCCATAATTCCTGATGGCGGCCCTAATTGCCCCCCCCCCCCATGTACGAAATTTCAAGGAATTTTTCACTTTTATTGTTGCACTTTAACCACTTCCATACCGCGCCTATTCTGGCACTTCTCTCCTTCATGTAACAATTATATTTTCTTCCTTGAAAATTACTCAGGACCCCCAAACATTATATATATTTTATTAACAAACACCCTAGGGAATAAAGTGGCGGCCATTTTTTCGGACACATTTCCAACAGTATTTGTGCCAAAAATTTTCAAAACGTTTTTTTTTTTTTGGCTTTCAAAAAAAAAACTGTTTCATGAATGACAAAATAAGAAAGCAGTAAAGCTAGGCCAATTTTTAGGGATAAGGTGAAAGATGATGTTACACCGAGTAAATAGATACCTAACTTGTCACGCTTTCATATTGCGCACACTCATGGAATGGCGCTAAACTTCGTTATTAAAATCTCCATAGGCAACGCTTGACTTTTTTTCTCAGGTTACCACTTTTGAGTTACAGAGGAGGTCTAGTGCTAAATTATTGCTCTCGCTCTAACGCACGCTATGATACCTCACATGTGGGGTTTGAAGGATGTTTACATATGTGGGTGGGACTTGCATGCGTGTTCGCTTCTGAGTGCGAGCTACTAGGGACAGGAGCATTTAAATTCCTTTTTTTTAAATTATTTTTTAACTTAATATTTTATTTTTTGCACTTGTTTGTCCCTTTTTTGTATTATTTTTCACTTTTTCTTCCTATTACAAGGAATGTAAACATCCTTGTAATAGGACTAGTGTGTGACAGGTCCTCTTTATAGAGAAAGGCGGGGTCAATTAGACCCCACATCTGTCCTCCAGGCTGGAAAGCATGGAATTGGTAAAAAAAAACATCTCATGCTTTCAGCTGCGATCATGTTCGTTCAGCACAGTAGCGTAGTGTGTAGCATGTTCACCTAGCAGCAAAAGGGTTGCTGGTTCGAATCCCGCCCGTGACACTATCTGCCTGGAGTTTGCATGTTCTCCCTGTGTGGGTTTCCTCCCACAATCTAAAAACATGCTGTAAATTGGATCCTGTCTAAATAAGCCCTAATATGCAGTAGGATATTTAGGTTTTGTGCTGCCCTAGGCCTGACCAAATTTTGGCACCCCCCTAATAGAAAAATGACCCACCCTTCCTGTCAAGGCCACACCCTGTTTTTTTATGACCCACCCAGGAATTTTCAGGGGACACACACACAGTTCTGTGGGGGGGGGGGCACAGGGACCCTTAATTTGCCTAGTTTTTCGATCACTTCCTGTTTGGCTATGGGGCAGGAAGTGAAGGCCAATCTCCCCAAACGGACAGGGATAATACAAAATAAACTGACAGAGCTTCTAACCCCCCCCCCCCAACTCTATCCAAAATGAAAGAAATCCAAAAATAAAAGTGATGATTATTGTTCCAGTTTAACCCCAAATTTCAGATCATTTTATTGAGAGGCTTAAGAAAATATAACCATGCCAATAGGCCAGGATCCAGCGTTGCTAATATGTATGAATGTGTGTTAGGGACCCCCACAAACACCACCCAATGTTAAATCAACTATTTTCTTGTTTGTTTTGGGATGCCTGCACCCCTGATAGGGTAAAGACACCTCACAAATGTTGTCACTTTCTACTTAATTCATTCACTTCCTGCCACACAGCCAAACAGGAAGTGAGGGAAACACCTGAGTAATGTTTTGTTGGGGACACACAGATCAATATAAATAGTTTCCCATTTTGGAAATGGCATTTTGCTGTGTACACCCCCAAATTAGTAGGAATCTTGGACTTTGGGGTCCATTTACTAAAGGCAAATCCACTTTGCACTACAAGTGGACAAGCAAGGAAGAAAACTCAAAACTTGGCGGGATTGGAAGTAAAAACCATCAGTGCTTCCCTTCTGATTTTCATTGCCTACGCTTCTACTGCAGAGCGGCTTTGCCTTTACTAAACCCCAAAAAACTAATCATTTGGGGTGTACACTGCAGTGCAATTTGCTTAATGGTGACACTAGTTAGATTGACCTGTGTCCCCAAAGAAAAGACCATTGGTAGGGTTTTAACCTCACTTCCTGTTCAGCTGTGTGACAGGAAGTGAAGCCAATTTTAGGAAAAGGGACACAAAGCCCAACCTAAAAACACTAGCAGGGGTTCTAACACTCAATTGGCTTCCCTCAAACAACCCACAATTAGAATAGGATTGTCTTGTGCTAGTTTCAAGCACAGCGCTGTAAATCAGCACTTCAAGCCTGTCCACCAATACACCACCCCCCCCACCCCCCCTCCAACAGGCCCTGTTTGCAGCTTTTCCTACATCTTGCACATGTGCTTTAAAAAGTCAGTCTGGACATCAGTTCTAGGAAACAATACTTACCGCTTTGTCCTTCCTTTTCTGGTGACTAAACATTTCATGCATACACACCAGGAAAGAGCTTAGAGACAAATCACACTTGATGGTTTAGGCCCAAACTATTTCAGCTGCAGCGGTTGAAATCCATAGCATGAAAAAAATATCACAAAACTTCAAAATTTGAAAGTAATTTTATTGGTCCACAAAACAAGGAAAGCAAAACAAAAAATTACAAATAAACACACCAAAAATATATAAAAACACCTAAAAACAAAAAAGACCAACGTTTATTTCACAGTCATTGGAAAATAAATCATGCTTTTGAAATAACAGGATAGACCCACAGGATTAAAACATTAGTCATTAACATCTTGAGAAACATTTAGCAAAATTATGTAGCAGAGAAAACATCAAAAAATACAAAACTTGCTCCAAAACATCTCTGTTTCACTCCGCCATTACTTCCAGCCAGCAAATCTGCCCCCTCTGAGGGGCAGCTGACACGTGCAGTATCCACGCTTTTTATAACATGTGTGCTAATGAACCAATTGGAAACACATGAAGAAATGTCAGCCTCTAGTTTGTGTGCACTTGGAACTGCTTACACCTGTTAAGGATGTCCTTAAATTACTAAGCCAAAAAAAAAGCTTTCTGAGCATGCTCAGAAAGATGCAAGTCATTTTCAGGATGAAACTTCCAACTTCTTTTACTAAGTGTTCGAGCATGCCCAGTTCACTCGAAATGCAGTACCAGAATCAAATCTGCAATGGCGGATGAAAGCATTAGAGGTGTTTAATTTTTTTTTTGGTCCCCCTGAAGTGATGCTTTACAAGCTGAACGGGAGGTCTTATAGAATTTTTACGTAACAAACCTAAATAGTAATAATTTAAACGCCCCTGTCCCTAGTAGCTCGCAGTCAGAAGCGAACAAGCAGCATTTTTATTGTTTCCGGTTACCAGTTTAGATTTACAGATGAGGTCTAGTGCTAAAAATATTCCTCTTGCTGTTACGCACGCTATGATACCTCACATGTGTGGTTTGAAGAATGTTTCCATATGTGGGCGGGCCTTAAATGTGTAAGCCCCGCCCACATATTGAACCCCGTTCAAACCCTACATGTGAGGTATCATAGCGTACGTTAGAGCGAGAGCAATACTTTTAGCACTAGACCTCCTCTGTAAATCTAAACTGGTAACCTGAAACACATAAAAAAGCATTGCCTATGGGTATTTTCAAGTACTGAAGTTTGGCCCCATTCCATGAGTGTGTGCAATATTAAAGTGTAACATGTTGGGTATCTATTTACTCGGTGTAACATCATCTTTCACATTATGGCCATAAATTGGGCTAACTTTAGTGTATTCTTAATTTGTAACCACTTGAGCCCCAGAGCATATTACTGGTCACTGACGGGGCCATTTTTTGCATTTCAACACTGCGTCATTTTGACTGACAATTGCGTGGTTGTGCGACGTGGCCCCCAAACAAATTTGGCGTCCTCCTTCTCCCCCCATCCTCCCCCCCCCCCCCTTTTTTTTTTTGTTGGTGGTATTTGATCACCTCTGCGTTTTTTCTTATTTTTGCTTGACCCAAAAATATAGCGACAATTTGGTAACTAAAAAAACATCTTTTTTACTGTTTGCTATAATAAATCTCCCCCAAAATATATTCAAAAAATGTTTGCCCTCAGTTTAGGCCGATAAGTATTCTTGGACATATTTTTGGTTGCAAAAAATCACAATAAGCGTTTGATTGGTTTGGGCAAAAGTTCTAAGTAGGGGTTGGTCTTATGGGTTTTTTTGGAATAATTTTTTGTTTTACTAGTAATGGTGGCTATCATTGTTTTTTCTGGCTTCTGCGACATTGTGGCGGACACATTTTTGTGAGATTTGGCATTTTTGTAGCGAGCAATGGTATAGAAATGCATTGCTTACTATAAAAATGACACTGGCAGGGAAGGGGTTAACACTAGGGGCGCGGAAGGGGTTGAATATGTTACCTGGGTGTGTTCTAACTGTAAAGGGGGTGGGACTGTGTAGGGGAAATGACAGATCGCTGTTCATACATTGTAGGGACAGACGAGCAGGCATTCCCCCCCCCCCTGACAGGACCGGGATAAAGGGGAACTCCACCCCAAATTATAAAAAAAAAACGGCGTGGGGGTCCCCCTTCAGGTGCACAACAGGCTCTTAGATTTGATCTGGAACATAAGGGGTTAAACCCACGCCAAAAAACGGCGTGGGGTTCCCCCTCAGATCCAGACCAAACCCTTCTCCCAGGCACGCAGTCTGGCCGGACAGGAATGGGGGTGGGGACGAGCGCGCCCCCCCCCCTCCTGAGCCGTACCAGACCACATGCCCTCGACATGGGGGAGTGTGTGCTGTGGGGGAGGGGGGCACTGCCCCCCCACCCCAAAGCACTCTTGTCCCCATGTCGATAGGGACAAGAGCCTCTTCCCGACAACCCTGGCCGTTGGTTGTCGGGGTATGCGGGCGGGGGGCTTATCAGAATCTGAGAGCCCCCTATATTAAGGGGGCCCCCAGATTCTGGCCCCCCACCCTATGTGAATGAGTATGGGGTACATCGTACCCCTACCCATTCACCGGGTGGAAAAGTGTAAACACAAAAAAAAACACACAGAAAAAAATAATTTATTAGTCAGCTCCGGGGGTCTTCTGCCGGGACCCCCCACCACCAGCCCATTGGGCCCCGGGCTTCGCCGTCTTCTGCCGGGGGGGGACACCCACCGATGCTCTCCGCCATGTCCAGCCAGGCCCCCACCCCAAAATAAGCTCTTTCACATCCGGGGGGGGCGGCCGAAAAAAGCAGAGAACAACGGGGGCGGAGCCCCTCGGTCTTCCAGACGTTTTCTGCCGGGGGGGCTCCAGCCCCGCACCGCCCGCCGCCGTCTTCGCCGCCGCCTTCCGCCGGGGGGGGACACCCACCGATGCTCTCGGCCATGTTCGGCCAGGCCCCCTACCCCAAATCAAGCTCTTTTACATCCGGGGGGGGGGGGGGCGGCGGAAATGGCGGAGAACAACGGGGGCGAAACCCCTCCTCGGTCTCAGTGCAGCTCCTCCCACTGGCAGTAGTTCCGGCTCCTCCCACAGAGCTCATTCTGCTTCCTGCTGGAGAGGAGAGAAGACCTGTCTTCCAGAGCTCCTGTGTTCCAGCCTACCAGGACCAGCCTCCAGCCCCCTGCCCCGGAAGAGGGGTGGGATGGCCTCCCTCAGCCCCGGAGGTGGACCGGCTTCCGGCCTCCGGAGGAGTCAACAGCACCTGCCCTCCAGCCAGACCACCGCCACCACCATCAGCAGGGAGGACCGTCTCTTCCTGGAGACCCAGGTGGGTCTCTCAGACTGGACAGCCCCTCAGCCAGGTGAGAATGAAGCAAGAACCAGGAGGAGGCGGGATAAAATCAAATCCCTGCTGGTGAGGATATCTCAGGCCTGCGTGGAAAAGATGACTACTCTCGCAGGCCTGAGGGAAAAGAGGGACAGGTGCTCCAGTAATAAAAGATCTGAATTCAAGGGGGCCATCACCACCCTAGGACTAGAAGTAAAAGAAATATGGGAATACCTGGGGGGCTTTTGCCAACGTGGGGCTGGAGAGGCGAACTTCCTAGAGGAGCTCCGGAAGACCCTCCAGCAGGCCAACCGGGAAGGGAGCCAGGCAGCAAGGAGGAGTGGGCGGTCTAAGAAGGGGTCCCAACCCCCCAAACAGCCAGGAGAGTCAGGGGAGCCTGGGTGCAGTGGGGGGGGGGGCGAGTGCCGGTGGTGCAGGGCCCAGTATGGCCATAAAACCTGGGGAGGGTTCCCGGGAGCCGATCCCTCGGTCCGTGGAAGGGACTGAGGGGTTGGCGAAGTCCGGGGAGTCCAGTGATCCAGGAGGTCGCCGGGCCCAGGTGCCGCCGGCGGTACCCCCCCCGCCATCTTCAGGTCAGCATACCCAGGCTCCCCCAGGATGGTCGCACTGCCACAGCTGAAGCCCGCCATGTGTCGGCTTCCATGACCCCTCAGCTTGCAGAGGAGCGGGAGGATCTGGCCATGGAAAGGCCAGGGACTGCTCCTGCGGCTGCTATGTCATCGGGAGAGAGGCAGACACATGGTGGAGGCATTGTGCTGCGGTCATCTGGAGGGAAACAGCTTGTGTGCAGTGTGGCCAAGATGGCGCCGGCTGTTGGGGGTGGAGTAGACCGGGACCCGGAAGTGACCGCCCAAGAACCGGAAGTGCCCCAGCCGGAACCGGAAGTGCCCCAGCCGGAACCGGAAGTGACCAGACCGAAACCGGAAGTGACCATACCGAAACCGGAAGTGCCCGTCCCGCGACCGGAAGTGCCCCCCCGCGAGTTTGCGGTGGTCGGTGGGGCTCAGGGGACCTGGGGGATGAGAGGCCGGGGGTACAGGGGTGCCCAGCCCCGGACGCTGCAGCAGGCACCTCCAGGCACCCCCGGCAGGAGATGGACAGAGACGTTGAGGACGGTAAATTGGACGGTAAGCTGCCACCCCCCCAGGTCCCCATGGACACTGCCACAGGCCCCGAGGGGCTCCCTGCAGCACAGGCGGGGTGGGGGGAAAGTCAGGTGGGACCCCTCCCAGTGGACTGTATAGCATACGATTATATCCGGCAGTTGGAGGGGTCCCAGGGGGGCTCCCCCCCAGTACAGGTGGAGTCCCAAGGGGCTGGTGTGGTCGCGGAGGGGTCTGGGTGGGGGAGTTTGGTGGGGGTGGTACCCCCCTCTGCTGTGGTCCCGGGGGGGGGGGAGCCTGTAGTCAGGCCAAAGGTGGTGGGTCAGGGTGGTCAGGGTATATCAGCGGGGGTGGGTGCAACACCACCGGCAGGGATGGGGGCCCCCCCGTCCCCCCCCACTTCTGGGGGTGCTGAGGGGGGTGCCCCACTTCCGGAGAACATCTTTCGGGGGTCTCCGGAGGCCAACTTATTGTCTGCCCTAAAGGGGGGTCGCTCTTTCGCCCAGGTGTTGGGCTCTCGTGCCCCTCTGGACCACCTGTACAGCCGGTTTGGCGCCCAGAATTTCCGCGCCCCCCCTGCTGACCAGGAGAGGACGCAGGGGTCGGCGTGGACGAGGGGTACAGGTGGTCCAGAGAGGAGGCGTAGGAATGTTGTCCAGCTTCGGTACGAGGGTCCGGACCCCTGCCCCGCTCGAGGTGAGGTGGTGGGCCTGGTACTCTCCTTGGGTTTTGGGGTGGATGACCTTTTTGCTGTCATCCATCCCACCAACACACGGGAGTTTGATATAAGTTTTGTCACTCCCGTGTGTATGGAACGCTTTATCACCGGCTTTGGGTTGGTGAGGGGCGTTGACCCTTGGAAGAGGTACAGGCTCATTCCCATCTCCAGGCAGGAGGAGGTTAAGAACATCACCATCCTGGTGAGGAATGAGTCGCTCCCTCCGGAGGACATTGCCACCTGGCTCGGGAGGTACGGGCAGTTGCAGACCCCCCTGAGGAAGAACCTTGATGAGCGCGGGGTCTGGACCGGGGCTTGGCTGACCAGGATCCGGCTCAAGAGGGAGGGCAACAGTGTTGCCCACCTCCCTGGCAGCGCCTTTCTAGGCAGAGACCGGATCCTGGCGTTCTACCCGGGACAGCCCCGTCGTTGCTTCAAGTGCGGCAGCCCGACCCACATGAGCTCGGACTGCACGGTGGTCAGATGTGGCCGGTGCCACGAGTTTGGCCACCAGTCCGAGTCATGTGGGAAGATATGCTGCAACTTGTGTGGTGAGATGGGGCACCCATTTAGCAGGTGTCCCAAAGCATATCGGGGTTCTTCCTCAGGGGGGGGACCTCCCGGGCCGGGAGCGGCCGAAGCCCCCCGGCGAGTGATGGCCGGGGGGTGGGGATCCTGGAGCCCCTAGTACTACTCCGGAGGGACCAACAGGCCCATTGCCTCAAAGAAGGCGGAGCAGGCGTGGGCGTGGGGCTCCCCCCCCGGGGGACACGGGCTCGGTTGGCCAGGAGGCTCCCGATCCTCCGGAGGGCGGAGCCGGTGGGGAGGAGTCGGGGAGGCCTGGGGGTCCCGGGCCTGAGGGTCCGGGGCCAGGGCCTTCCTCTCCTAATGTTGCAGGGCCGATCCCCATCCCCCTTCCCTTTCCCCCTCCTCACCATTGCCCCTCCCCTCCACCTGGCCCTCCATCTGTTTCCCCATGCCCTCCTCCCTCATCTTCCCCTCCTCGTACCCCCCCCCCTCGCCCCCCCCCTCCCAAGTCCCGTCCCCCCCCTTCCCCTTCTTCTTCCCGTCCAGCTAAGTCTGGTCCCCCCCCTGTCCTCTCCCCTGTCTCTGGCCCCCCTCCTGCCTCTTCCATTCCCCCCCCTTCTGGACCCAGAGTCTCCTCTGGCCCTGTGGCCATGGAGATGGAAGCTGCTCGAGCCTCATCCAAGAGGGAAATCTCGAGCAGCGGGTCCGAGGAGGGGGGTGGTGTAGTCATCTCGGAGAGGTGGCAGGAGTGGGAGCAGGTGAGACGCAAAAAGAAGAAGGGGAAGGCTGCCAGATCTGGGGGCGGGAAGTCCCCAGTGAAGGGTGGGGTTCCCCCAGGGGCACGAAGTGGGGTGTCCCTGGGGAACCCGTTTGGTATCTTCTCCTCCTCCTCGGGCTCAGAGGAGGAGGAAGTGTAGATATGTAAATATGTTTTTGTGTTTGTAGTATGAAGGAGAACATGACCACTTTCAATCATTCTGATGGCGGTACCCTCTCCAATACGGCTTGCGACCATTAATGTCGCAAGTATTCGTTCTGCGGGAGCTCGTTTTATGGCCTTCGATTTTCTCAGCCGTGTTGAAGCTGACATTTTGTTTTTGCAGGAGACCTGGCTGGCATCTGTGGCAGAGATGCATCTAGCAAAGAGGGAGTGGAGATGTGGGCCCTCCCTCTGGTCTCTTGCGGCCGAGCCCTGCAGTGGGGTTGCGGTCCTTTTTAAGACTGGTCCGGTGGCTTGCCGGCGAGTGATTGAAGTGGAGATCGGTAGATGTCTGGTGGTGGACGCTGTCGTGAGGGGGCAATTCCTCCGGCTCATAAATTTTTATGGGCCTCAAACTAGGAGGGAGAGGAGGAGCCTCCTTACGGCGGTTAAGCCTTATCTTTTTACGTCCCAGCAGGTGATTTTTGGTGGCGATTTCAATATGATCACTAGGCCCAAAGACCGGGCAGGTGCCGCCAACCCTCTGGGATATGATAGTATTTTTTTGAATAACGTAGTGAGGGAGGCCAGGTTGGTGGATGTGCACGTTCGTCACCTCCCCAACCTCACTGGTTTCACATTTTCCCGAGGTAGTAGTAAGAGTAGATTAGATAGGTTTTTTTTAAAGGAGGACTCTGTCTGCTCGGCTCCTGAGCTGCAGTCGGTAGAGTTCTCCGATCACTGTATGGTATCTGTGGCCCTGAATGTCGCTGACACTCCTCAGAAAGGGAGGGGTTTGTGGCGCCTGAATGGGTCGCTACTGGAGGATCCTGAGGTTAGGGAAGCCTATGAGGTTTTCTTCCTGGGCCAGACCTCGCTCCTTGAGGGCAACTGCTCCCGCCTTGAGTGGTGGGAAGTAGTTAAAAAGAGGTCTGGCGACTTTTTCCGGGAAATCTCTGGGTACAGGGCAGCTTCCAAGTACCAGGCTTACCAGAGACTACGCAGGCAGCTTGACCGCCTGGTGTCCTCTGGGGGCTCTCAGGAACAGATATCCGGTCTGAAGGCGCAGATGAAGGAGTGTCAGTACGACCGTCTCGCCTCCCTGGTTTTTGAGAGGGATTATGGGAAGTTTATCTCTCCTGATCCCTACAGGAGCTGTGGTGAGGTGGCGAGGTCGAAGGTCGTACATGGCCTGAAGGATGCCTCAGGATCTCTGGTCCGGTCCAGATCGGGGATCCTGGGTGTCGTCAGAGACCACTTTTCGGACCTCCTGAAGAAGCGGCCTCTAGACATGGAGAAAGTCAGGGAATTCCTTGATGAGACCCCGCTGGAAGTGGGGTCTGACCTTCCTGACTCTCTGACAGAAGAGATCTCGGTAGCTGAAGTTGAGCAGGCTATTAGCTCTTTAGCTTCTAAAAAGTCACCTGGGCCCGATGGGCTCACGGCCGAGTTCTACAAAACCTTTAAGAGCCTCTTGGCTCCTCATCTGAGGGACGTGTTTAGTGAATGTTTGGCCTATGGCCTGCTGCCTCCCTCAATGAGAAGGTCAGCTCTGATCCTACTGTCAAAGGGGAAAGATCCGTCTGTGGTGGAGAATTGGCGTCCGATCGCCCTTCTTACCACAGATAGGAAGATACTGGCAAAGATCTTGTTTACACGTCTGTCTGCTTTGGCGGGCAGGATGCTGTCTCCCTCTCAGCACTGCACAATTCCTGGCCGGGGCACTTTTAGTGCCGTCCTGAGCGTCCGGGAGGCTGTGGAAAGGTGCAGGGCTGATGGCAGCGAGCGGTATCTGCTTGCATTGGATCAGGCTAAGGCGTTTGATCGGGTGAACCACGAGTACCTTTGGCTGCTTCTGAGGAGATACGGTCTGCCTGATCAATTCGTTGATTGGCTGCAGGTATTGTATAGGGGAGCTGAGAGCTTCCCTCTTGTCAACGGTTGGGTGGGCCGGGCCTTTGCCGTGGACTCTGGCGTCCGGCAGGGGTGCCCGCTGAGCCCCCTCCTGTACATCTTTGCGGTCGACCCCTTCGTAAGGAGGCTAGACTGCGGGCGTCTGGGGGGGGTTCCGGTGGGACCTGTCGGGGGTCCGGTTTCGGCGGTGAGGGTTGTGGCCTATGCGGACGACGTCTCGGTGGTGGTATCTGGTCGTGAGGAGGCCCATTATGTGGAGTCCCAGATCGGGTGCTACTCTGAGGCGTCAGGCTCGCTGGTCAATTGGGACAAGAGTGAAGTTTTCTGGTTGGGGAAGGAGGGGGAGCAGTTCCCCCTTCCGGACGTGTTCCCCACGCCCGTACCAGAGATTCGAGTTCTTGGCATTCATTTCGGCCCGGGTGATTATCCCAAGCTAAACTGGGAGCGCAGGCTGGTGAGTGCCACTCGGAAGGTGAAGGCCTGGAAAGGTTGGAAACTTTCCCTGAGGGAAAGGGTAAGCTTGGTCAAGACGTACTTATTGCCTGAGTTTCTCTTTGTAAGCTATGTGTGTCTTTTGCCAGCATCTCTCTATGCTCGGGTCTATGGTCTGTTCTTCCTGCTGTTGTGGGGAAGCAGACTGAACCTGATCAAGAGGGAGGTCACATACCGCCAGCGACGGCAAGGTGGGTTGGACATGGTCAACCCGGTGGTGTTCTTTGTCACCATCTTTGTTAAATACAATTTGCAGTCCATATTTGTGGACGAGCCTTCCTGGTGGGAGTGTTCATGCAAGGACTGGCTCTTGCTGTTCTTGAGGCAGTGGGGGAGGGGGGGAGGCCCGGCGATCTGAGGAGATCGCATGGGTATCTCCCTTCCTATGTCCCCCTGGCATTAAAGGTACTGAGGCAGTGGCGGATAACTGCCCTGGAGGTGGGCTCTTTGGGTCGGCGGGAGCTGTACCTGAGGGTCATGGCCTCGGACATTTTGAAGCCCCTGTCTTTGAGGGACTGCCCTGAGAGGGTCCTCACGGAGGGGCTAGCCCTCTTGAATTCTTCTAGAATTCCAAGTAAGTTTTGGGATCTCGCATGGAGGTCGTTCCATGGACGACTCTATGTCCGTGCGAATCTCAAATACAGGAACCTGGGGGACAGGGACTGCCCCCGTCAGGAATGTGGTGGGACATTGGAGACCATGGACCATTTTCTGGTCCAATGTCCCTTCAACATGGAGGTTCTTACGAAGGTAGGGGGTGCCATTGGCTACCCCCTGCCTTCCGGCCCTGACCTATGCTGAGCGAGTGTATGGTGATTTTGGGGTCCGCAGGGGATTTGAGTTATCGTCACTTTATTTAGTCAGCCTAGTTGTGCTTTATTACACTTGGCACGCTCGGTGTTTGGTGTCCACTAGGGACAAAATCCTGCCTGTGCATGAGGTGGTGGGCGGTATCTTTCGGGAGTTGGTGAAGGTGCGGGATCTGGAAAGGAGCAGGGTCGGGCCTGAGAGGTGTGCCCATTTATGGAGGGGGTTCCTCTTCCAGCCCCCTTAGGTCACGGCTCTGCCCCTCTCCATGGGTAGGGGCATCTATCCTTTTTCACCCCCTTAGATTTTGTTTATGGTATTTTTTTGAAATAAGGCTACAGACATGTCTGACTATCATGTTCTTGCTCATACGTGGGTTGTAGGTATTTGTTGTTGTGATGGTGGGGTGTGTTGTGGGTTGGCGATGATCTGGACAGTAGTGGTTTCTATGGACTTTAATATCTCCCTACTGTACCAGTGAGCCGTTTTAAGTGTTTTTTTTTTTTTTTGTTTTTTTTTGGCAATGATCTGGGAAAGCTTTTCTGATGGACTATAAAGACTTTCTCTTGTACCAGTGAGCCTGTTGTAAATACCTGTTCTGGTGCTATTTTTTTTTCTTTATAGTTATTTCTTGGTGGGTGGAGGTCGGTGATTTGATGGTTTGTGTTTTGTTGTTTGTTTTTGTGTTATTTGGTTTATTTAGTTATTTTGTTTATTTTATATATTTGTTAACCTTTTGGTCGTAGTTTTATAAATAAAAAATTACCCCTCCTCGGTCCTGTGGACGTGTGTGTGAGGCTCTCTGGACTTCCAGAGAGCCATGGAAGCTATCAGCCCAGGGGGAGGCTCTATTTCCCGGGCGGTGAGGGAAGCTATGCCTGTAGAGGGGCCGGATACCATTTCAAGGACAGTGGAGAGTTTGAGACCATCAGATGAGGATCTCAGGTATCTGGAGTCCCAGATTGCTCTCTCTGCATGGCAGGAGCAGCAGCCAGGTGAAAGTGATTTTGAAGCTACTGGCCGTCGGATGGAGGTCTATGCAGTCTTGGATAGGCTTATGGACTTTTTGGTGGTAGTGCATGAAGACCTGGCACGCTTAAGAACAGCCAGAGATCGGGTGGGCAAAAAGAAGCGGAAGGGCTATCGCCTGAGTGTTCAGACATTGAAAACGACCCTGAGTGAGTATATCATTTATTGGAACCGGCTGTTGGATCAGTCTACTATGGACACTGATGAGATGGATGAGTTGGAGGAACGCCTGATGGAAGTTTGCGATAAGGGAAGCCAGGCTGCTCGCCGTAGCTCCCAGGCTGAGGTGCCAATTTCCCCTTTGCCACCAGGGGGCGCCCAGCCTGGAGGCCTGGTCGGATCCCCCGTGATCACCACGGGACCGGAAGTGGCGGGTCCCGGGGTTGCTGTGGACGAGGAGGAAGTCATGGAGGTTGGAGGAACGCAGGACGAAGTCGCGGCGGGTATTGCCGCGAATGTGTGTGCCGCGAGTCGCGAGGCTACTGCTGCGGTGGATGCCGCGGGTCGCGGGACTGCCGCTGCGGGTGTGGAGCCGGAGGGTATTGCCGCGAAAGTGAACACCGCGGGTTGCGGGGTTACCGCTGAAGGTGTGGAGCCGGAAGTAGCGGATCCCGGGACAGCTGCGGGTGAGGAGATGGGACTTGTGGAGGCTGTTGCTGTGAAGGATGGAGCAATGAAGGATGGAGCAATGAAGGACGGTTCCGCGGGTGTGAGTGCCATGGATCGTGGGATTTCTGCCGAGGACACTGTGAGGGGTGAGATACCTACTATTGTCTCATCCCGGGTTTTGGGGGTGGCCACTGTTGCGGAGACTGTTGGGTCATCTTTTCCTGTGGACCTGCTGCCGGGTGGTGGGGTGCCTCTTGTGGTTTCCCCCTCCGGCCCTTCAGTTTCTGAGTCCGTGGCGATGACCCCCCAGCGCATGGAGTGGGGTGATTGCGAGCAGGGTAGTATAACTAGCCCATGTCTTGCGATGGACCACATACGGCTGCTGGAGGGTGAGCCAACTAAAGCGGACCAGAGTACTGGTTTTCATGACATTGGGGTACCCTCTGGGGTTTTGGAGCATACGGGTCAGCCCCAAGTGGGTCCTCTGGGCGGTGCGGGGACCCCTCCGGCAGCAATTATTTCTGCTGGGGGTGTTTCCGGTGCTTGTGCACCTGCTGTGCCCGGGGCCCCTGGGAAAGACTTAAGTATAGCTGTTGATAATGTTGATTCTAGCAATGTTGTTGTTTCTGATCTCCCCCCGCCTCCTCCCCAAATCAGTGGGTCCCAGGAGGCCGGGGTTATGTCGGCCCTAAAAGTGGGGTTGTCTTTTGCAGATGTCACTGGTGGCAGGGTACAGCTTGGGCGTTTTTATAGTGCCCACGGTACGATGGCTTTTAGGGGCTCAGTGCCAGCTGCCACTAGGGTGGGGGGAGTGGAGCGTAAGCGCCATAATGTTGTGCAGCTGCGCTGGTTGGAAGAGTTTGGTCGTCCTCCGGGGAGAGACGAGGTGGTGGATATGGTGTTGGCCCTTGGGTTTAAGGCATCAGACATCTTTGCTGTTATCCACCCCTCGGGCTCCCTGGAGTATGATGTAAGTTTTGGTACCCCCATCTTAATGGAGAGTTTTATCTCCAGACGGGAGGTGGTGAAGAATCAGTCCTCGTGGAAATCCTTTAGAGCAGTCCCCCTGTCTAGACAGGAAGAAATAAAAAGGGTGTCAGTCCTGGTTAGAAATGAATCTATTCCCGCAGAAGATATCACAACATGGTTGGGGCGGTACGGCCAGGTGATGGCCCCGCCAGGGAAAGTTTTGGATGCCAAGGGGATCTGGACTGGTGCCTGGTCTGTCTCAGTAAGGCTTAGACGCATCGGGTTATCAGTGACACATGTGCCTGCGTCAGGTTATATTGGGAGGGATAGGATCCTTGCATTCTATCCAGGGCAACCTAAGCTCTGTTTTAGATGCAACAGTCCTTTGCATTTCAGTAGGGACTGTAGGGAACCCTTTTGCACAAAGTGTAATGAAGCTGGGCACTTGGCCAGCGGGTGCAATAAATTTCAATGCAATCTGTGCGGTGTTATGGGGCACGTTTTTAGCCAGTGCCCCTCGGCCTTTCGGGCACCTGTTGGGGGGGTGTCTCCCCCTGCGGGGCCTGGGGGGTCTAGGGAGTCTGTGCTTCCGGTTGTTTCGTCGGCCGGGCCTCCTGCCCCGCTCCAGCTGGCTGGCGCAGTGACTCTTGAGAGCCAGTCTTTTGTGATGGGTTCCGGGAGTCCGGGGCCATCGTCAGGAAGATTGTGTCATAAGTCGGGCGGCTCGAGAGTTTCCCCTTTAAAATCTGGGGGGAGGGGTAAGGCCCCTTTGGTGCAATCTGTGGTATCTCGTGGCAAGGCTAAGATGCCTAGGGTGGTGTTGCATCCCCCTTCTCGGGATTCGCAGCCCATTCCTACTTGGTCTGGGTCCTCTGTCCCTGTGTCTGGTGGTGGGGGGATCAAGAGGCGGGTCGTTTCTCTGATTCTGATACCCCTAGTACGAGACCTGATCGTAAGGGCAGAAGGGGTAAGGTTCCTAGAGATCCCCAGCCAGTTGTAGACTTGCCTTCTCAGCCAGGTAAGGAGAGTAAAAGCAATGTTTGGGTGGCGGTGGGAAAGGGGCGGTGTAAAAGCAGTCCTGGGGTGATCCCCAGTTCTGGGTCAGGTCCTGGTCCGGGTGTTTCCTCTCCAGAAGGTGGAGTTGGGGCGACAAGTAGTGCCCAGACTCCCCCTGGTATAGCCCTGCAGAACAGGTTTTCCACCTTGGATCCTGTGGTGGATTCTGGTGGGGGTATGGTTGCAGGGGATTGTGCTGATGGAAGTAAATGAGTAATTTTATTAAAAAAAAAAAAAATGCAGTAATGTGGTAACATGTGTATGAGCAATGTTTGGGTGGCGGTGGGAAAGGGGCGGTGTAAAAGCAGTCCTGGGGTGATCCCCAGTTCTGGGTCAGGTCCTGGTCCGGGTGTTTCCTCTCCAGAAGGTGGAGTTGGGGCGACAAGTAGTGCCCAGACTCCCCCTGGTATAGCCCTGCAGAACAGGTTTTCCACCTTGGATCCTGTGGTGGATTCTGGTGGGGGTATGGTTGCAGGGGATTGTGCTGATGGAAGTAAATGAGTAATTTTATAAAAAAAAAAAGAAAAAAATGCAGTAATGTGGTAACATGTGTATGAGCAATGTTTGGGTGGCAGTGGGAAAGGGGCGGTGTAAAAGCAGTCCTGGGGTGATCCCCAGTTCTGGGTCAGGTCCTGGTCCGGGTGTTTCCTCTCCAGAAGGTGGAGTTGGGGCGACAAGTAGTGCCCAGACTCCCCCTGGTATAGCCCTGCAGAACAGGTTTTCCACCTTGGATCCTGTGGTGGATTCTGGTGGGGGTATGGTTGCAGGGGATTGTGCTGATGGAAGTAAATGAGTAATTTTATTAAAAAAAAAAAAATGCAGTAATGTGGTAACATGTGTATGTACAATTGCGTAGTTGCGTAGATTTTAAAGTTTTGGGGAGGGTTAGGGTTATGATTTAGTTTTATTTGTTTATGCATAATAGAAGTATGTATGTTTTAGGGGTTGGGGTTACTTGGGAAGTGGAAATGATTAAAGAGTATAATAATGCAAGTTATTGGAGCAGGTATTGGTGCGATTTTAGTGATGTGCAGATGGTATATGTATAGTATGGTGGGATAATGTTTGTACGTAAAGAAAATGTGGTAGAGGGTTGCTTTGGTACTTGGGAAGTGGTAATGACTAAAGAGTATAAAAATGCAAGTGAGTGGGGCAGGTATTGGTGCTAATTCTTAGTGATGTATAGATGGTATATGTATAGCATGGTGGGATAATATTTGTATGTAAAGAAAATGTATTGTGGCAGAGGGTCGTTTTGGTTTAATTGTTTTTTTTTTCTGTATACATTTTTGGTCGTAGAATTTTCAATAAAAAATTGCCACTCCTCGGTCTCAGTGCAGCTCCTCCCACTGGCAGTAGTTCCGGCTCCTCCCACAGAGCTCATTCTGCTTCCTGCTGGAGAGGAGAGAAGACCTGTCTTCCAGAGCTCCTGTGTTCCAGCCTACCAGGACCAGCCTCCAGCCCCCAGCCCCCTGCCCCGGAAGAGGGGTGGGATGGCCTCCCTCAGCCCCGGAGGTGGACCGGCTTCCGGCCTCCGGAGGAGTCAACAGCACCTGCCCTCCAGCCAGACCACCGCCACCACCATCAGCAGGGAGGACCGTCTCTTCCTGGAGACCCAGGAGGGTCTCTCAGACTGGACAGCCCCTCAGCCAGGTGAGAATGAGGCAAGAACCAGGAAGAGGCGGGATAAAATCAAATCCCTGCTGGTGAGGATATCTCAGGCCTGCGTGGAAAAGATGACTACTCTCGCAGGCCTGAGGGAAAAGAGGGACAGGTGCTCTAGTAATAAGAGATCTGAATTCAAGGGGGCCATCACCACCCTAGGACTAGAAGTAAAAGAAATATGGGAATACCTGGGGGGCTTTTGCCAACGTGGGGCTGGAGAGATGAACTTCCTAGAGGAGCTCCGGAGGACCCTCCAGCAGGCCAACCGGGAAGGGAGCCAGGCAGCGAGGAGGAGCGGGCGGTCTAAGAAGGGGTCCCAACCCCCCAAACAGCCAGGAGAGTCAGGGGAGCCTGGGTGCAGTGGGGGGGGGGGCGAGTGCCGGTGGTGCAGGGCCCAGTATGGCCATAAAACCTGGGGAGGGTTCCCGGGAGCCGATCCCTCGGTCCGTGGAAGGGACTGGGGGGTTGGCGAAGTCCGGGGAGTCCAGTGATCCAGGAGGTCGCCGGGCCCAGGTGCCGCCGGCGGTACCCCCCCGCCATCTTCAGGTCAGCATACCCAGGCTCCCCCAGGATGGTCGCACTGCCACAGCTGAAGCCCGCCATGTGTTGGCTTCCATGACCCCTCAGCTTGCAGTGGAGCGGGAGGATCTGGCCATGGAAAGGCCAGGGACTGCTCCTGCAGCTGCTATGTCATCGGGAGAGAGGCAGACACATGGTGGAGGCATTGTGCTGCGGTCATCTGGAGGTAAACAGCTTGTGTGCAGTGTGGCCAAGATGGCGCCGGCTGTTGGGGGTGGAGTAGACTGGGACCCGGAAGTGACCGCCCAAGAACCGGAAGTGACCAGACCGGAACCGGAAGTGACCAGACCGGAACCGGAAGTGACAGGACCGGAAGTGCCCGTCCCGCGACCGGAAGTGCCCCCCCCGTGAGTTTGCGGTGGTCGGTGGGGGCTCAGGGGACCTGGGGGATGAGAGGCCGGGGGTGCAGGGGTGCCCAGCCCCAGACGCTGCAGCAGGCACCTCCAGGCACCCCCGGCAGGAGATGGACAGAGACGGTGAGGACGGTAAATTGGACGGTAAGCTGCCACCCCCCCAGGTCCTCATGGACACTGCCACAGGCCCCGAGGGGCTCCCTGCAGCACAGGCGGGGTGGGGGGAAAGTCAGGTGGGACCCCTCCCAGTGGACTGTATAGCATATGATTATATCCGGCAGTTGGAGGGGTCCCAGGGGGGCTCCCCCCCAGTACAGGTGGAGTCCCAAGGGGCTGGTGTGGTCGCGGAGGGGTCTGGGTGGGGGAGTTTGGTGGGGGTGGTACCCCCCTCTGCTGTGGTCCCGGGGGGGGGGAGCCTGTAGTCAGGCCAAAGGTGGTGGGTCAGGATGGTCAGGGTATATCAGCGGGGGTGGGTGCAACACCACCGGCAGGGATGGGGGCCCCCCCGTCCGTCCCCACTTCTGGGGGTGCTGAGGGGGGTGCCCCACTTCCGGAGAGCATCTTTCGGGGGTCTCCGGAGGCCAACTTATTGTCTGCCCTAAAGGGGGGTCGCTCTTTCGCCCAGGTGTTGGGCTCTCGTGCCCCTCTGGACCACCTGTACAGCCGGTTTGGCGCCCAGAATTTCCGCGCCCCCCCTGCTGACCAGGAGAGGACGCAGGGGTCGGCGTGGACGAGGGGTACAGGTGGTCCAGAGAGGAGGCGTAGGAATGTTGTCCAGCTTCGGTACGAGGGTCCGGACCCCTGCCCCGCTCGAGGTGAGGTGGTGGGCCTGGTACTCTCCTTGGGTTTTGGGGTGGATGACCTTTTTGCTGTCATCCATCCCACCAACACACGGGAGTTTGATATAAGTTTTGTCACTCCCGTGTGTATGGAACGCTTTATCACCAGCTTTGGGTTGGTGAGGGGCGTTGACCCTTGGAAGAGGTACAGGCTCATTCCCATCTCCAGGCAGGAGGAGGTTAAGAACATCACCATCCTGGTGAGGAATGAGTCGCTCCCTCCGGAGGACATTGCCACCTGGCTCGGGGGGTACGGGCAGTTGCAGACCCCCCTGAGGAAGAACCTTGATGAGCGCGGGGTCTGGACCGGGGCTTGGTTGACCAGGATCCGGCTCAAGAGGGAGGGCAACAGTGTTGCCCACCTCCCTGGCAGCGCCTTTCTAGGCAGAGACCGGATCCTGGCGTTCTACCCGGGACAGCCCCGTCGTTGCTTCAAGTGCGGCAGCCCGACCCACATGAGCTCATGTGGGAAGATATGCTGCAACTTGTGTGGTGAGATGGGGCACCCATTTAGCAGGTGTCCCAAAGCATATCGGGGTTCTTCCTCAGGGGGGGACCTCCCGGGCCGGGAGCGGCCGAAGCCCCCCCGGCGAGTGATGGCCGGGGGGGTGGGGATCCTGGAGCCCCTAGTACTGCTCCGGAGGGACCAACAGGCCCATTGCCTCAAAGAAGGCGGAGCAGGCGTGGGCGTGGGGCTCCCCCCCCGGGGGACACGGGCTCGGTTGGCCAGGAGGCTCCCGATCCTCCGGAGGGCGGAGCCGGTGGGGAGGAGTCGGGGAGGCCTGGGGGTCCCGGGCCTGGGCCTTCCCCTCCTAATGTTGCAGGGCCGATCCCCATCCCCCTTCCCTTTCCCCCTCCTCACCATTGCCCCTCCCCTCCACCTGGCCCTCCATCTGTTTCCCCATGCCCTCCTCCCTCATCTTCCCCTCCTCGTACCCCCCCCCCCCTCGTCCCCCCCCTCCCAAGTCCCGTCCCCCCCCCCCCTTCTTCTTCCCGTTCAGTTAAGTCTGGTCCCCCCCTTGTCCTCTCCCCTGTCTCTGGCCCCCCTCCTGCCTCTTCCATTCCCCCCCCTTCTGGACCCAGAGTCTCCTCTGGCCCTGTGGCCATGGAGATGGAAGCTGCTCGAGCCTCATCCAAGAGGGAAATCTCGAGCAGCGGGTCCGAGGAGGGGGGTGGTGTAGTCATCTCGGAGAGGTGGCAGGAGTGGGAGCAGGTGAGACGCAAAAAGAAGAAGGGGAAGGCTGCCAGATCTGGGGGCGGGAAGTCCCCAGTGAAGGGTGGGGTTCCCCCAGGGGCACGAAGTGGGGTGTCCCTGGGGAACCCGTTTGGTATCTTCTCCTCCTCCTCGGGCTCAGAGGAGGAGGAAGTGTAGATATGTAAATATGTTTTTGTGTTTGTAGTATGAAGGAGAACATGACCACTTTCAATCATTCTGATGGCGGTACCCTCTCCAATACGGCTTGCGACCATTAATGTCGCAAGTATTCGTTCTGCGGGAGCTCGTTTTATGGCCTTCGATTTTCTCAGCCATGTTGAAGCTGACATTTTGTTTTTGCAGGAGACCTGGCTGGCATCTGTGGCAGAGATGCATCTAGCAAAGAGGGAGTGGAGATGTGGGCCCTCCCTCTGGTCTCTTGCGGCCGAGCCCTGCAGTGGGGTTGCGGTCCTTTTTAAGACTGGTCCGGTGGCTTGCCGGCGAGTGATTGAAGTGGAGATCGGTAGATGTCTGGTGGTGGACGCTGTCGTGAGGGGGCAATTCCTCCGGCTCATAAATTTTTATGGGCCTCAAACTAGGAGGGAGAGGAGGAGCCTCCTTACGGCGGTTAAGCCTTATCTTTTTACGTCCCAGCAGGTGATTTTTGGTGGCGATTTCAATATGATCACTAGGCCCAAAGACCGGGCAGGTGCCGCCAACCCTCTGGGATATGATAGTTTTTTTTTGAATAACGTAGTGAGGGAGGCCAGGTTGGTGGATGTGCACGTTCGTCACGTCCCCAACCTCACTGGTTTCACATTTTCCCGAGGTAGTAGTAAGAGTAGATTAGATAGGTTTTTTTTAAAGGAGGACTCTATCTGCTCGGCTCCTGAGCTGCAGTCGGTAGAGTTCTCCGATCACTGTATGGTATCTGTGGCCCTGAATGTCGCTGACACTCCTCAGAAAGGGAGGGGTTTGTGGCGCCTGAATGGGTCGCTACTGGAGGATCCTGAGGTTAGGGAAGCCTATGAGGTTTTCTTCCTGGGCCAGACCTCGCTCCTTGAGGGCAACTGCTCCCGCCTTGAGTGGTGGGAAGTAGTTAAAAAGAGGTCTGGCGACTTTTTCCGGGAAATCTCTGGGTACAGGGCAGCTTCCAAGTACCAGGCTTACCAGAGACTACGCAGGCAGCTTGACCGCCTGGTGTCCTCTGGGGGCTCTCAGGAACAGATATCCGGTCTGAAGGCGCAGATGAAGGAGTGTCAGTACGACCGTCTCGCCTCCCTGGTTTTTGAGAGGGATTATGGGAAGTTTATCTCTCCTGATCCCTACAGGAGCTGTGGTGAGGTGGCGAGGTCGAAGGTCGTACATGGCCTGAAGGATGCCTCAGGATCTCTGGTCCGGTCCAGATCGGGGATCCTGGGTGTCGTCAGAGACCACTTTTCGGACCTCCTGAAGAAGCGGCCTCTAGACATGGAGAAAGTCAGGGAATTCCTTGATGAGACCCCGCTGGAAGTGGGGTCTGACCTTCCTGACTCTCTGACAGAAGAGATCTCGGTAGCTGAAGTTGAGCAGGCTATTAGCTCTTTAGCTTCTAAAAAGTCACCTGGGCCCGATGGGCTCACGGCCGAGTTCTACAAAACCTTTAAGAGCCTCTTGGCTCCTCATCTGAGGGACGTGTTTAGTGAATGTTTGGCCTATGGCCTGCTGCTTCCCTCAATGAGAAGGTCAGCTCTGATCCTACTGTCAAAGGGAAAGATCCGTCTGTGGTGGAGAATTGGCGTCCGATCGCCCTTCTTACCACAGATAGGAAGATACTGGCAAAGATCTTGTTTACACGTCTGTCTGCTTTGGCGGGCAGGATGCTGTCTCCCTCTCAGCACTGCACAATTCCTGGCCGGGGCACTTTTAGTGCCGTCCTGAGCGTCCGGGAGGCTGTGGAAAGGTGCAGGGCTGATGGCAGCGAGCGGTATCTGCTTGCATTGGATCAGGCTAAGGCGTTTGATCGGGTGAACCACGAGTACCTTTGGCTGCTTCTGAGGAGATACGGTCTGCCTGATCAATTCGTTGATTGGCTGCAGGTATTGTATAGGGGAGCTGAGAGCTTCCCTCTTGTCAACGGTTGGGTGGGCCGGGCCTTTGCCGTGGACTCTGGCGTCCGGCAGGGGTGCCCGCTGAGCCCCCTCCTGTACATCTTTGTGGTCGACCCCTTCGTAAGGAGGCTAGACTGCGGGCGTCTGGGGGGGGTTCCGGTGGGACCTGTCGGGGGTCCGGTTTCGGCGGTGAGGGTTGTGGCCTATGCGGACGACGTCTCGGTGGTGGTATCTGGTCGTGAGGAGGCCCATTATGTGGAGTCCCAGATCGGGTGCTACTCTGAGGCGTCAGGCTCGCTGGTCAATTGGGACAAGAGTGAAGTTTTCTGGTTGGGGAAGGAGGGGGAGCAGTTCCCCCTTCCGGACGTGTTCCCCACGCCCGTACCAGAGATTCGAGTTCTTGGCATTCATTTCGGCCCGGGTGATTATCCCAAGCTAAACTGGGAGCGCAGGCTGGTGAGTGCCACTCGGAAGGTGAAAACCTGGAAAGGTTGGAAACTTTCCCTGAGGGAAAGGGTAAGCTTGGTCAAGACGTACTTATTGCCTGAGTTTCTCTTTGTAAGCTATGTGTGTCTTTTGCCAGCATCTCTCTATGCTCGGGTCTATGGTCTGTTCTTCCTGCTGTTGTGGGGAAGCAGACTGAACCTGATCAAGAGGGAGGTCACATACCGCCAGCGACGGCAAGGTGGGTTGGACATGGTCAACCCGGTGGTGTTCTTTGTCACCATCTTTGTTAAATACAATTTGCAGTCCATATTTGTGGACGAGCCTTCCTGGTGGGAGTGTTCATGCAAGGACTGGCTCTTGCTGTTCTTGAGGCAGTGGGGGGAGGGGGGGAGGCCCGGCGATCTGAGGAGATCGCATGGGTATCTCCCTTCCTATGTCCCCCTGGCATTAAAGGTACTGAGGCAGTGGCGGATAACTGCCCTGGAGGTGGGCTCTTTGGGTCGGCGGGAGCTGTACCTGAGGGTCATGGCCTCGGACATTTTGAAGCCCCTGTCTTTGAGGGACTGCCCTGAGAGGGTCCTCACGGAGGGGCTAGCCCTCTTGAATTCTTCTAGAATTCCAAGTAAGTTTTGGGATCTCGCATGGAGGTCGTTCCATGGACGACTCTATGTCCGTGCGAATCTCAAATACAGGAACCTGGGGGACAGGGACTGCCCCCGTCAGGAATGTGGTGGGACATTGGAGACCATGGACCATTTTCTGGTCCAATGTCCCTTCAACATGGAGGTTCTTACGAAGGTAGGGGGTGCCATTGGCTACCCCCGCCTTCCG
Source organism: Rana kukunoris (assembly GCA_029574335.1). Classification (NCBI taxonomy): domain Eukaryota; kingdom Metazoa; phylum Chordata; class Amphibia; order Anura; family Ranidae; genus Rana; species Rana kukunoris. The sequence continues at coordinate 24,198 of JAJQKJ010001504.1, forward strand.
GCCCTGACCTATGCTGAGCGAGTGTATGGTGATTTTGGGGTCCGCAGGGGATTTGAGTTATCGTCACTTTATTTAGTCAGCCTAGTTGTGCTTTATTACACTTGGCATGCTCGGTGTTTGGTGTCCACTAGGGACAAAATCCTGCCTGTGCATGAGGTGGTGGGCGGTATCTTTCGGGAGTTGGTGAAGGTGCGGGATCTGGAAAGGAGCAGGGTCGGGCCTGAGAGGTGTGCCCATTTATGGAGGGGGTTCCTCTTCCAGCCCCCTTAGGTCACGGCTCTGCCCCTCTCCATGGGTAGGGGCATCTATCCTTTTTCACCCCCTTAGATTTTGTTTATGGTATTTTTTTTTTTAAATAAGGCTACAGACATGTCTGACTATCATGTTCTTGCTCATACGTGGGTTGTAGGTATTTGTTGTTGTGATGGTGGGGTGTGTTGTGGGTTGGCGATGATCTGGACAGTAGTGGTTTCTATGGACTTTAATATCTCCCTACTGTACCAGTGAGCCGTTTTAAGTGGTTTTTTTTTTGGCAATGATCTGGGCAAGCTTTTCTGATGGACTATAAAGACTTTCTCTTGTACCAGTGAGCCTGTTGTAAATACCTGTTCTGGTGCTATTTTTTTTTTTCTTTATAGTTATTTCTTGGTGGGTGGAGGTCGGTGATTTGATGGTTTGTGTTTTGTTGTTTGTTTTTGTGTTATTTGGTTTATTTAGTTATTTTGTTTATTTTATATATTTGTTAACCTTTTGGTCGTAGTTTTATAAATAAAAAATTACCCCTCCTCGGTGTTCGCCTTCCGCCGGGGGGGTACACCTACCCCCCCCCCGGTCTTCGCCGCCGCCTTCCGCCGGGGGGGTACACCTACCCCCCCCGGTCTTCGCCGCCGCCTTCCGCCGGGGAGAGAGACACCCACCGATGCTCTCCGCCATGTTCGGCCAGGCCCCCTACCCCAAATCAAGCTCTTTTACATCCGGGGGGGGCCGGCGGAAATGGCGGAGAACAACGGGGGCGTCGCCACTCCTCGGTCTTCTAGCCGTCTTCTGCCGGGGGGGGGAAACACCCACCCATGCTCTCCGCCATGCTCGACTGTGCCCCCACTCCAAAATGAAGCTCTTTTACATCCGGGGGGGGCCGGCCGAAAACAGCGGAGAACAACGGGGGTGTCGCCCCACCTCGGGCTCCTCCGCTTCTGCCTGGCTCCTCCCGAGGCCAGGGCTTCTTTCGCCGTCTTCCGCCGGAGGGCGCCACTCTCCGGGCTTCTCGTCGTTGTCTTCCGCCGCGGGGGCCAGGCCTTCTTCTTTGCCGCCCCCTTCGAATTTTTCGGCCTGGACGGGGGTCGCACATCCCATCCAGGACTTGGACGTGGCGGGCTTCTCGTCGCTCTCTTCTGCCGCTGCCCCCTTCACCACGAAGCTCCGTGCTTGTTTGATGAGGGCAGCGGGCTTCCGACGTCTTCTACCGGAGCGAGGGTCGTACATCCCACTCCGGATTTCGTCGCCGGCTTCTGCCCGGCTCCAGGAGTAGCCAGGTCTTGTCTTCGCTGTCTTCCGCCGCGGGGTGACACTCGCGGGCTTCTTCTTCCATTCGATGTTGACACGGCGAGGTCCGGCGCTGAAATGCCTTCTGAGCGGCGGGCAAGGACTTATATTGGCATAGGGCGTGGGCGTGGTTATGCCAACATGTGACCTTAACCCATGTGACAGTGATGTCACATCACATCACTGTCACATGGGTTAAGGTCACATGTTGGCATAACCACGCCCACGCCCAATGCCAATATAAGTCCTTGCCCGCCGCTCAGAAGGCATTTCAGCGCCGGACCTCGCCGTGTCAACATCGAATGGAAGAAGAAGCCCGCAAGTGTCACCCCGCGGAGGAAGACTGCGACGAGAAGCCCTGGCTCCTCTCTGGAGCCAGGCAGAAGCCGGCGACGAAATCCGGGGTGGGATGTACGACCCTCACCCCGGAGAAGACGACGGAAGCCCGCTGCCCTCATCAAACAAGCACGGAGCTTCGTGGTGAAGGGGGCAGCGGCAGAAGACGGCGACGAGAAGCCCGCCACGTCCAAGTCCTGGATGGGATGTGCGACCCCCGTCCAGGCCGAAAAATTCGAAGGGGGCGGCAAAGAAGAAGGCCTGGCCCCCGCGGCGGAAGACAACGACGAGAAGCCCGGAGAGTGGCGCCCTCCTTCGGAAGACGGCAAAAGAATCCCTGGCCTCGGGAGGAGCCAGGGCAGAAGCCGGCGAAGAAATCCGGGGTGGGATGTACGACCCTCACCCCGGAGAAGACGACGGAAGCCCGCTGCCCTCATCAAACAAGCACGGAGCTTCGTGGTGAAGGGGGCAGCGGCAGAAGACAGCGACGAGAAGCCCGCCACGTCCAAGTCCTGGATGGGATGTGCGACCCCCATCCAGGCAGAAGAATTTGAAGGGGGCGGCGGAAGACCCTCAAAAGTGAAAACGTTCACCAGGTGAATGGGTAGGGGTACGATGTACCCCATACTCATTCACATAGGGTGGGGGCCCGAAATCTGGGGGCCACCTTATTAAACGGGGCTCCCAGATTCTGATTGGCTCCCGCCCGCATACCCCGACAACCAATGGCTAGGGTTGTCGGGAAGAGGCTCTTGTCCCGATCGACATGGGGACAAGAGTGCTTTGGGGTGGGGGGGCAGCGCCCCCCTCCCCCAAAGCACACACTCCCCCATGTCGAGGGCATGTGGTCTGGTACGGCTCAGGAGGGGGGGGGGCGCTCGCTCGTCCCCACCCCCATTCCTGTCCGGCCAGACTGCATGCCTGGGATGAGGGCTTGGTACGGATCTGGGGGGGAACCCCACGCCGATTTTGGCGTGGGTTAACCCCTCACGTTCCGGACCAAGCCGGAGAGCCTATTGTACCCCTGGGGGGGAAGCCGCGCCGGTTTCACATTTGAAATTTGGCGCGGAGTTCCCCTTCAGTGTCAGCGCAGCCCGAGAACAGCTCGGAGCTTGCCGTGCGCCGCTCCAGGCAGTGCAAACACTGCTACGCCGCCTGGTATTTACCAAGGATTTCCCGGCGTACTGAAGAGGCGCGCGGTAAGCTCCGATTTTTCCCTCTGCGCATGCCCAGTATGCAAGTGAACCTTCCGAGGTTCTAGCGTACTTTGCAAGGGCACGGGGATCGGGTCCCAAAAGTCACTTTCCCTTTCAAATCGGCCCGCCACACAAGTTTAAACACATGTCACTACACTTCCCCTGCATCACCCCCCTCCCTCCCCTCATAAACTCCCGCCCGAATCCCCGATGTTTACATTACTAAATGCCGCACGCCAGCTCTGTACTGGCGTGCTGTGCGCCCTCTCCTGGGCGCATTAGGCACTTTAGTAAATGAGGAAACACGCTGCACTGGCAGCGTGTTTCTTTTGTAAATCTCAAAAACAGGTTTACTCCTGCTTGTGCACCATGAGTCTTGGCGCACAGGCTTGGTAAATCAGCCCCTATGTTACTATATAAGCGCCTCGAGACCCGATGAGCTACAGCTTCGGCTGTGGCTTCAGAAGCTTGCCTGGCAAGAAGCTCGCCTGGCTTCATAGCTTGCCTGGCAAGTTAGGGTAAGACAGCGCTATATAAGACTTGCATTATTATTATTATTATTAAGAAAGACAGACAACAAGAAGTCAACTCTCTTTTGAAGCACATTAGAGCCATGGAAAGGCAACATAAACTATCTCTAGCTTGCGATGTGGTCGTCAATCTACAAAATGTACGTGACTTTCCTAATTTTCTCTCCTTTTGGCTAAAGCAAAAACCGAACAGACAAAAAGTTCACGCGAACATTCGAACAGCGTTAAAGTCTACGGGCCTCGAACGTAAGAAATCAAAAGTGCAAATTTTAAAGGTTAGTTTTCAAGTTATTGTCCTAAAAAGTGTTTGGAGATCTGGTTCCTGCCCCAGGGGACATGTATCAATGCAAAAACAGTTTTAAAAACAGACTTTTTTTTAGGGACCAGTGATTTTAATAATGCTTAAAGTGAAACAATAAAAGTGAAATATTCCTTTAAATTTCATACCTGGGGTGTCTAAAGTATGCATGTAAAGTAGCGCATGTTTCCCGTGCCTAGAACTGTCCTTGCACAAAGTGTCATTTCTGAAGGTAAAAAAGTCATTTAAAACTACTGGCGGCTATAATGAATTGTCGGTCCCAGCAATACAGAGACAATTAATTGAAAACAATGACAGGGGTCCCCCCCCAGTTCATTACCAGGCTCTTTGGGTCTGGTATGAATATTAAGGGGAACCTCTGCCAGTTTTTTCAATTACTTTTATCTGTATTGCCGGGACCCTGACAATTCATTAACAGCGTAAGTAGTTTTAAATTATTTTTTTTCCTTCAAAAATTAAATTTTGTGCAGGGAAACAAAATTAAAAAAAAATGTGTGGGGGTCCCCCCAAAGTCCATATCAGGCCCTTCAGGTCTGGTATGGATATTAAGAGGAACCCCACGTAATTAAAAAAAAAATGATGTGGGGTTCCTACAAAAAAATCCATACCAGAACCTTCAGGTCTGGTATGGATTTTAAAGGTAACTCGGCGCCAAAAAAAATGGCGTGGAGGTCCCCCCAAAAATCCATACCAGACCCTTTATCTGAGCACGCAACCTGGCAGGCCACAGGAAAAGATGGGGGATGAGAGAGTGCCCCCCTCCTGAACCTTACAAGGCCACATGCCCTCAACATGGGGAGGATGTACCCATGTTGATGGGGACAAGGGCCTCATCCCCACAACCATTGCCCAGTGGTTGTGGGGGACTCCCAGATTCCGTTCCCCCCTATGTGAATTGATAACGGGTACATTGTACCCCTATCATTTAACACAAATTGTTAAAAACCACACAGACACAGCTGTATAAGTCCTTTATTAAAAATAAAAAATAAAAAAAAGATTCCTGCAATGTAATCCACTCTCGATCTCCACTCCAGCGATGAAATCCATTCTCGGTATCCAGTGATGGGTGATCTCCACTCTCCAGCGATGATATCCAGCGAGGAACACACACATGATCCTGACTCCACCCCAGGCACCCTGGGAATGATGCAGCATTAGCCTGACAGCTCTTATGTAGCTGAGCTCAGATCAGAGTTAGACACCGAGAGAGTAGGACGCTCTCAAACGAGTCTCTCTCTCAGGGATAGTGCAGGGTCCTCCCACTGTGCGGCTTCGGCCTCACAGACAGGCAGGCAGGAGTTCCACCTCCCTGTCATCCATCCACCCTCCACTGGCCACTCGGACGAGCCTCTCTCCCCCCTCCTGGACTTCCACGGCTTCCCCCGGCTTCCCCCAGTGCACCGGACCTGGTAAGCCTTCTCTTGGGAGCAGCAGGCGGCCGTCCTTTTCAGGACAAGCCGCTGCAGCCTCCCCCAATCCCCACAGTTTCTTCCCCGCTCCTTACCTCCACTCCCCGCGGGCGTCCTTGCCGGCAGCTAGCCCTACAAACCACCGCTGCCCTCGGGAGCGGTGTTTTCTTTCATCCGCGCCGATCGGTGGAGGTTCGCGGCAGCCGCTACTCAGGAAAGGCCGCGGCTTCATCCGCGGCCTAGCGGCGCGCCGCTCTCCACCCCCCAACAGTCGGCTTTACCTCAGTAACTGAGCCACATAGCCCCCCCCCCTATCCCAGTAGAGCCCCCTTGCTCTCCGATCATCTTTGTTCGCCCCCCAGGCGCCACTCTACCTGGTACCCCCCAGCCTGGATGCTGCTGCCAGGTCGGCGGCCATCTTGCTCCACCCTGCCCCATCCCTCTCAAAGTCATTACAACTTGATCCAGGGCTTAACCCGATCGCCTCTTTAGGGGTCAGGAAGGAATTTTTTTTCCCTACCACAGCAGATTGGCACAGCGTGGTCAGGGTTTTTTTCGCCTTCCTCTGGACCAAACCAGGATCAGAGGATTCAGTTATCCTTGTGAATCCACCCCCCCCCCCGCCCCTGGTTCCACATCGGTCATGATTAATCGGCAATACTCGGCAGAGAACATTTGGGATCTCGGTCGATTTGCCGCAATTCTGCCGGCCGCCACCAAAAAAGCCCTAAGAAATCTGCGGCTTTTGAGGATCGGTCGACGATCGACTGCCAGAAAGCACCATTTACCCCGGCCCAAGCACATATCATGTGCTTTGATCAACACAAGATCGGCAGTAAAACACCGATTAGAAATCCATGATTTCTTACTACAACATGACTTAGACTGCCTCTTTATTACAGAGAGCTGGCTCACAGCTGACTGTAACACCATTCTAGGAGAATTGGTGCCAGAAAACTACCGTATTATCACAGAAAACAGAATAGGGCAAAGAGGAGGAGGACTGGCGGTGATCCACAAGACTCATCTTGCGATCACAAAACCAAGCCTCCAAAACCCTCTTCCATTCATGGAAACCCTTACTCTACAACTGCAAGTAAACGGCCAGGAGTCCGTCCGGATTCTACTCTGCTATAGGCCACCTGGCCCCAAATCGCAGCTGCTCCCATCTTTGACGGACTTTGTCTCCACTTATACCCTGAACAGCAAACACCTTTTGCTGCTCGGGGACTTCAACCTCTGGGCCAACTCCCCGCAAGACCCCATTGCCGACACCTGCATCGACCACCTGGAAGGATTAGGGCTTCAGCAACTAGTATGTGGGCCCACACATGCTTCAGGTCATACGCTCGATCTTATTTTCAGACAAGATCTGGAAATAAAAATCTTGGAAAATGAACCATTGCCATGGACAGATCACCATGCAATTAAATTCATTATTTCCGATTTCCCCCCCTTAACTAAAACATCAAATCCAGCGACAACCCACTGGACCAGATGTCAGAAGAAGCTCCACTCGGAACTCTTCAAAGTCACGTTAGGGGGAAAAATAAACACAATTCAGCCGCTCCAAACAGCGGAAGAAACACTGGAGGCCATAAACACGGCACTATTGCAGTCAGCTGACTTGGTAGCGCCGAAACGAAAGACCCAGATCAGGAAAAATAACTCCGGCTGGTTCAACAACCAGCTGGCGTTACTGAAGCAAGAGCGCAGAAGGGCAGAAGCTGCCTGGAAAAGAAGCTCTTCAGACGAGAACCTCTCGATCTACAAGGCAATAACCAGGAAATACTACAAGCAAATCTTCGAAGCCAAGAAAAACTATTTTTCTGAGGCTATCAATGGTGCCCTAAATCGTCCCCGCGAACTCTTCAAGCTGGTCACTCAGACCATGAATCCAAGATGTCTTGAGGCCCCCAACTTGGATACACAAGAATTTTGCGATGAGTTATCGGATTGCTTCATTAATAAAATCGAGGCAATCCGGCGAAGCATTCGGCAAAACAATTTCTCGCCCAGCCCCCCCCGTAGTCATTTACACAGCACCGACAGCTATTCACCACAGGTAGGTGAGTTCACGCTGGAACCCATCTCCATTCAGACCACTAAAAATATCATCGGCACTCTGCGCAACAGCACTGCGCCAAATGATATTATCCCCACCAAACTGCTGAAGGAATGCGCCGACATCCTGGCACCTCCTGTCACGCAGCTTATCAACCAATCCTTCAGGGAGGGCCTAATGCCCTCCCAGCTGAAGGAGGGCTTCATTCAACCTATCTTGAAGAAAGCCACTTTGGATCCTAAGGATCCACTCAACTGGCGCCCCATAACAGGCCTTACTGTTCTCTCCAAGGTAATGGAGAAAGCAGTGGTACAGCAGCTGCAACAGCATCTAGATACCCATAACTTACTCGACCCATTTCAATCAGGATTCCGTCCCGGACACGGGACGGAAACAGCATTGCTCAAGATATGGGATGACGTTCTCGAGGCCGCAGACGAAGGAGAATCTTCGCTTCTGGTTCTGCTGGACCTAAGCGCAGCCTTTGATACAGTTGATCACAAGCTGTTATTGTCTCGACTGGCTAAAATAGCCAAAGTCGCAGAAAGCGATCTATCCTGGTTCTCCTCTTTTTTGGAAAACAGATCGCAAATAGTGAAGCTAGGACCCTTCTCTTCTGAACAACGCACATTATCGTGCGGGGTCCCTCAAGGATCTCCCCTCTCGCCAATGTTATTCAACATCTATGTGCGTCCTCTTTTCGAAATCATCAGCAGCCAAAAACTGCTATATCACTCTTATGCAGACGACACGCAACTGTACTTCCGCATTTGCAATAAAAAGGATCACCACCTCAATCTAGAGACATGCCTCTCTTTGATAGAGGACTGGATGACAAAGAGTTATCTCAAACTCAATGGAGCGAAAACAGAACTTCTTCTGTTCCACGCCAAGCGTAGGAATCAAGCGACAACAACCTGGATCCCCCCCGCCCATTCTGGGCAAAATCATCACCCCTAGCGCCAAAGTCAAAAGTCTTGGGGTCATCTTTGACTCCGACATGACAATGAACGCACAAATAGGGTCAGTAGTCAGCGGGTCTCACCATCTGCTGCGCCTACTACGCAGACTCACGCCATTTATTCCCAAGAAAGACATAGCGGTCGTGGTGGGAGCAGTTGTAAACTCCAGACTGGATTATGCAAATGCCCTTTACCTCGGACTCCCCAAGTACCAAATCGCTCGTCTTCAAGTCGTTCAAAATACGGCCGCCAGACTTGTGACTGGGAAAAAACCCTGGGAATCCATCTCACCTTCACTGAGATCTCTTCACTGGCTACCAGTTAAAGACAGAATCACCTTTAAAGCTCTCTGTCTAACGCATAGATGTATCCATGGGAATGCTCCCCATTATCTATGCGAAAAATTAAAACTTCACAAGTCCAATCGTATTCTACGATCCACCAATCAAAATCGGCTTCAGATACCGAAAGCCAGATACAAGTCCAAAGGTGATAGGAGATTCGCTGTCCAAGGTCCCAAACTATGGAACGCCTTACCAGCGAGTATTCGGCTGGAGGAGAACTACTTGGTCTTCAGGAATAAGATTAAGACTCATCTCTTTTGATCTCAAAGGAGACAGGAACAACAAGCGCCCAGAGGCGATTTACTTCGCATGTGCTGCGCTATATAAGTTTTTCATTCATTCATTCATTCAGGGCGGGGCCACTTGTCACGTGACCACATCATCCTCTGGCACAAGGGGAAACGCCAGGCTTTCCCAGTGATGTGGATGGGTGACCCCACCCCCTCTGATGCAACGGAAACCACCCATCCACATCCATTGGAAAGCCTGGTGTTTCCCCTTGCGTCAGAGGGGACAGGGTCACGTGACGGGTGGCCCCGCCTTCAGCTACATAAGATCTGTCAGGCAAGTGCCACATCATTCCCAGGGTAACTCTGGTGGAGTCAGGATTGTGTGCGTGTTCCTTGCTGGATAATACCACTGGATACCGAGAATGGATTCCATCGCTGGATTTGAGATTTTTTTTTTATAAAGCTGTTGCCATTTTTTTTTTTTTGGCGCGGAGTTCCCCTTAAAATCCATACCAGGGTGTGGTATGGATTTTTTGGGCGAACCCCACGTCATTTTTTTCTAATTTATGCGGGGTTCCCCTTAATATCCATACCAGACCTGAAGGGCCTGGAACTCATGTTCGACTCAAACTCGAAGCTCATCCCTACTTGGGATATACCACAACCCTAAATATCACCTAATGTAGCCTAATAATAAATATCAGCTTAGGACAAATCTGTGATGTAACTTATATAACCTTGTAGGAAAACAAATTCTTAGATATCAACACTATTGTTCTTATGTTGTATTGCTATGTTCTTTTTTATTTACCATTCACCTCATATTAAGTACATACTTTATATATATTGGATGTACCTTTGTTTCTGTTATACATTTGTACCAAACTATGACCTTTTGCAACAATAAAAATTGTTTGTAAACAACAACAAAAAATAATTAAACATCATCATCTGCTTCATTCACTTTATGTAATTTATGTAAACATTCTAATCATTTTGTGGTGATATTCATTTGTGCAACCCACTCTACATAGTATTGGAATATCACTTAAAATATATTATATATTATTTGCTCTGTACTTTGCAGTGCAGTTCTGTATATCTGTGTGACTTCAAGCAGATTCTTTATGAGACAACTTGCAGTTTTCTTTGTATAGAGTAGACTATATTACAAATGCTCCACCTAGTGGCACTTACTTGCGCTACATACAAGCATTTTAATCAAGATTTTGCATTTTAAAACCACTTACGATGCCCCATTTGTTCCATGTTTGAAGCAAGCGAAAAAATATAGGACTAATGATAAAATAGAGGCCCACGTTTTTTTCATTGCTAGGACTAAGAACAGGGCTATCTAATATACAAGTTTTTGTAAGCCTTAACTGCTTTAATAAAGTACAGCATTTTAGTGGATTTGCTGGAGTGCTGGTCATCCATCCACTTTTAACTGCATGCTTCTATGTGTTCTTGTTTCTGTGTGCACCATATTTTTATATCCCAAAAAGAAATTAAAGCAGAAGTATTTATGCAATAGACTTTTTTTTATCTTTTCTTACTTTTTTTTTCCATGACAATTTTTATTGCAAGAAAAAGTAATCATACAAAAAAAAGGCACATTTATAACAGAATTGAAGTACAGTTAAGCAGAGATTTTAAAATATATATGTAAATAAAAAAAAGTAATGAGTTATTTATGGTGAGTAGGTTTAGGACCCTTTCACATTGAGGAGTTTTTCAGGTGGTACAGCGCTAAAAATAGCGCTGCTATATTGCCTGAAAAACTTCTTCACTGCATCCTCAATGTGAAAGCCCGAGGGCTTTCACACTGAGGTGATGCGCTGGCAGGAGATAAAAAAATCTCCTGTCAGCTGCATCTTTGGAGCGGTGAGAGGAGCGGCATGTACCGCTCCTTCCAATTGAAAACAATGGGAGACCGCGGCAATACCGCCAGCATTGCGCCTCTATAGCGATAGCGGCCGCAACTCGCAGCAATCCTGACAGTATAGCGCCGCTATACCACCAGCGCAGCTCCCGCCGCAATGTAAAAGGGACCTTACAGAGTCATAAGAACCGACAAGGATAATAAGTGCTCCAGCTGCCTATATTAAGAAAGAAACATGTTCAAGTGTTGTGAGCTCCAGGCAGATGGTCCAAGGTGCAGGTTCCGCCCCCACCCAGCAGGATGTCATTGGGAGAGGGTGTCTAAATGTGGAATATCTGACTGTTGGTTCTAGATAAGAGAGAAAGTAGTTGAGCAGCAAGAATTGAGGTAGGGCGAGAATTAGAGGAAATGGAAGAAAGAAGGAATTAAAGAAAAAAAAGAGGGGTGGGGGATATGTGTTTATGTGGGAAAGTTGTGGGAAAGTTGGGCATCGGGTGGGAGAGGTAGAGAGGGGAAGGGTACAGAAAAAACTGTGTGTAGGGTGGGTGTGAGATGCCAGATGCGTTGGTATTTGTTTACACTATCTGGCGCATGTAAGTTCAGGATTTCTGGAAACTCATTACAATTGATCCAGCAATAACAAGTCTTTGTGAATATAGACATTTTGTCTAGGGAAATATGAATTAGATCTTCCATCTCTTCCATGTGGGTGAGCCTTTAGAACCATTCACAAATCAATGGGACAGTTATCGACTGCCAATGCCGTGGAATACAAAGTCTAGCAGAGTTCACCATGCACATCGTAAACAAGTTATTATAAACATGATTCGGTAGGGAGGTGTGGTGCAAGAGAAATAGTGCCAGAGTGTAATGCCGCATACACACGATCAGAATTTCGGACAAGAAAAGTTTGATGTGAGCTTTTGGTTGGAAACTCCAACCCTGTGTAGGCCCCATCTGACTTTTTCTGGCGGAATTTCCGACAGAAAAACTTTGAGAGCTGGTTCTCAAATTTTTTGACCGGGAAAGTTGTTGTCGGAAATTCCGATCATCTGTATGCAATTCCGACGCGCAAAAAAACACACATGCTCGGAATCATTGAACTTAATTTTTCTTGGCTCGTTGTAGTGTTGTACGTTACCACGTTCTTGACGGTCAGAATTTTGTGTGACCGTGTGTATGCAACACAAGTTTGAGCCAAGAGTCAGTCGGAAAACAATCTACGCTTTTCTCTTGGAATTTCCGGTCGTGTGTACGCGGCATATGAGGTTACTTTGCAAATAATGTTGTGTACCTGTTTCCAAAAGGGCTGTAGAATGGGGCAAGACCCCCAACATGTGGACCGTGGTACCAACTTCCACTCTGCATCTCCAACAGAGATTGGAAACGCTGGGATAAAATTTATGGAGTCTAGATGTCATCTGTCATGGACTTACAGTCTACTGTCATGGACTTACCTCCTTCCTAGCTTCTCATCACTGACATGTGCTGGCGGCCATCTTGCTTCTGAGGTTCTTGTAACTTCCCATTCCCTGCGGCTCCTCCTTCCCACTGGGAGGAGCTGGATGCTCAGCATATAAATACAATGCTTGCTGCAGCACTCCCTTGCTTTGGCCTCTGTGTTAAACCTGTCTCACATCCTACCTTCATTGTGCTGCTGTTCTGGTTACCGACCCGGCCTCTACGGACGTTCCTTCTGGCTCCTGATCCCTGGCTTTGTTTCACCACCTTCCTGGTTACAGACTCTGGCTGGACTAACTCCCATCTCTGGCTATCGATCCTGGCTCCGGTGGAAGACTCTCCTGCCTGTTTTCATCTGTCTGGACTTAAACCTTGTTGTTTGGTTTTTAATAAAGAACCTTTTCTTTCATTCATCCGTTTGTGTACGTCTGATTCATGACATTAGGCCCAAGCCTCTCACAGATCTGACCAAGAAGGGCAGTAATTCCCATGTCTGGCCGGCCAAAGCCATCCAGGCTTTCGAGGCTCTAAAGTCTGCCTGTGTTTCAGCTCCTATATTGTCTCATCCCAACCCTGGGCTGCCCTTTGTCCTTGAGGTGGACGCGTCTGAGACGGGAGTAGGCACCCTTCTGTCTCAGCGTCGGACACCAGAGGGTCCTCTGCTTCCCTGTGGGTTTTACTCCAGGAAACTGTCTCCTGCAGAGTGTAACTACCAGATTGGCGATAGAGAGTTGTTAGCCATCGTGCAGGCTCTCAAAGACTGGAGGCACTTGCTCGAGGGTTCGGTGGTCCCAGTTCTCATCCTGACGGACCACAAGAACCTGACTTACCTTTCGGAGGCCAAGAGATTGACACCCCGTCAGGCCAGATGGGCTCTGATTCTGTCACGTTTTAATTATGTGGTCTCCTATTTACCCGGTTCCAAGAACGTCAGGACCGATGCCTTATCACGCCAGTACTCTGAGCTGTCTAGGGAGGAATCGCTACCGACTTCAGTCATACCTCCAAATCAGATCTTGGCCGCCATCCGCACCAGCTTGATCTCTCCCCTTGGGGAGCAGATTTTGGTGGCCCAATCTGATGCTCCCCCTGGGAGGCCCGATGGCAGATGCTTCGTGCCTGAGGAGTTGCGTACCCGGCTGTTGCGAACCTATCATAACTCCAAGACGGCAGGGCATCCTGGGAAGAATCAGCTATTATGGGCGGTCTCACGTTTGTTCTGGTGGCCTTCTCTACGCTCCGATATTGCCGCATATGTAGCGGCCTGCTCTGTCTGTGCCCAGAACAAGTCCCCTCGGCACCTTCCGTTGGGATTTCTACAACCCATTGCCACTGGGGAGTGCCCATGGTCACAACTGGGGATGGACTTCATTGTGGACCTTCCTGCGTTCCGAGGCCATATGGTCATTCTCATGATTGTGGATCGGTTCTCCAAAATGTGCCACCGTGTTTCACTCAAGAAATTACCCTCTGCACAAGAGTTGGCCACAGTTTTCGCCAGGGAGGTCTTCCGGTTGCACGGTTTGCCCAAAGAGATAGTCTTGGATCGGGGAAGTCAGTTTGTGTCCAGGTCCTGGCGCGCCTTTTGCTCCCAGTTGGGGATTCGACTCTCTTTCTCTTCGGCTTACCACCCGCAGTCCAATGGGGCCACTGAGAGATCCAATCAGGCCCTGGAACAATTCCTTCGTTGCTACGTCTCTGATCATCAGGACAATTGGGTAGATCTTCTGCCCTGGGCTGAGTTTGCCAGGAACACGGCGGTTAACTCTTCCTCTGGGACGTCTCCCTTCATGGGCAATTATGGGTTCCAACCTGCCGTGTTACCGGAGTCATTCTCGCCCCAAGATATTCCGGCGGTGGAGGATCACCTTTCTGCTCTACGTGCTTCATGGGTACAGATCCAGAGGTCCCTCCAGGTTTCTGCGCAGCGCCAGAAACTCCAGGCTGATCGCAGACATTTGCCTGCTCCTTCCTACCAGGTCGGAGACCGTGTATGGTTGTCCACTCGCAATCTCAACCTCCGAGTGCCCACTCCTAAGCTGGCTCCCCGCTTTGTTGGTCCCTTCCGTGTGCTCCGCAGGGTGAACCCGGTTGCCTATGCTCTTGCGCTCCCACCGGGCATGCGGGTTTCCAATGTGTTTCACGTTTCCCTGTTGAAACCACTAATATGCAATCGCTTCACCTCATCGGTTCCCTGGCCTCGTCCTGTCCAGGTGGGCGATCATGAGGAGTATGAGGTGAGCGATATCCTGGACTCACGTTTGGTCTGTGGTCGGTTGCAGTTCTTGGTCCATTGGCGCGGCTATGGTCTAGAGGAGCGTTCCTGGGTTCCCTCCACAGATGTTCATGCTCCTGCCCTTCTCCGAGCCTTCCACGCGCGCTTCCCTCTGAAACTGTTTTTTTTTTTGCGCCGCAGAGGAGGGGCCCTTGAGGAGGAGGGGCCCTTGAGGGGGAGGTACTGTCATGGACTTACCTCGTTCCTAGCTTCTCATCACTGACATGTGCTGGCGGCCATCTTGCTTCTGATGTTCTTGTAACTTCCCATTCCCTGCGGCTCCTCCTATCCACTGGGAGGAGCTGGATGCTCAGCATATATATACCACACTTGCTGCAGCACTCCCTTGCTTGGGCCTCTGTGTTAAGACCTGTCTCACATCCTACCTTCATTGTGCTGCTGTTCTGGTTACCGACCCGGCTTCTACGGACGTTCCTTCTGGCTCCTGATCCCTGGCTTTGTTTCACCACCTTCCTGGTTACAGACTCCGGCTGGACTGACTCCCATCTCTGGCTATCGATCCTGGCTCCGGTGGAAGACTCTCCTGCATGTTTTCATCTGTCTGGACTTTAACCTTGTTGTTTGGTTTTTAATAAAGAACCTTTTCTTTCATTCATCCGTTTGTGTACCTCTGATTCATGACAGGTACCACTGGGAGAGGATTGTATATCCTTTTTTTGTGTTGTCACATTGAGCGAACCTTTATGAATATAATTGAAAGCAGTCTCTAACTCTGAGAGTGTCAGATTCAGCTCCCGAGGTCAGGCCTGGAAGAATGGGATGGCAGAGATAAGAATCGAGTCCATAAGTGCCTTATAAAAAAGGAGATCATATGTTGTTGTGATTGGTAATGATTACAAGTTGACTCCATCGGGTTTAAGGGTCTCACCCAAAGTGAAATATCAACCCATGAGGTGAGAAAATGTCTAATTTGGTATGGCCTGAAGGATATTGTATGTGGACTGGTAGGAATGCAGGATTGAGGCTTAAGCCTCGTATACACGATTGGATATCTGATGGAATCTAATCCGATGGATTTTTTCGTCAGATATCCGATGAAGCTGTACACCATCAGTCAAAAATCCAACCGTGCCAAAATGTGGTAAAGTAAAACACTACAACGTGCTGATAAAAATGTTCAATGCTTCTGAGCATGCGTCGACTTGATTCTGAGCATGCGTGGATTTTCACAAAGACAATCATTTTTTTCCTATAATTTTTTCATTCATAGGAAATTTTTTAAACATGCTCTATTTTTTTTTCACCGATGGAAAACAAAGCGATGGGGCCCACACACGATCGGTTTGTTCGATGAAAACAGTCCATCGGTCTGTTTTCATCGAACAAAACGATCGTGTGTACAGGGCTTAAGGGGTGTGTGTGGGCCCCTCCGGGATCCGCCGTGTAAGTGCTTACACCAACGGTGATACGCTTGGATTGAGGGTCCAATGAGCGGGTGCACCTTTGCTCAGGTTGAAGCCAGGGTAGTAGATGTAATGGTAGATCGGTTTGGGACCTTTTAAGAGCCACCACTGCTTTGGTGAGCTCATGTACATGCCAATCAACTATACTGGCTAAAAGACAGGCCGTGTAATAGTCCTGGAGGTCTGGAAAGCCTAATCCCCCTTTGTGTTAAGGGGCACATAAATGTGTATATTTAATTCTGGGTGGCTTCTTACCCCAAATAAATTGTGTACATTCTTTCTTGTATGAGGACCCAAATAGGAACAGTCTGCAAGATGTAGAGTATACGAGGAAGGAGTGCCATTTTAATTAGAGCAGCCCTCCCAAACCATGCTATATTCAGGGATTGGCACAAGGGATTGCTTATGTGCCCTTTCTAGCATAAAGATGCGGGAATACAGGGAATTCACCTCAGACTGAAGGGACTTTTTCCGAGCCGCAAATAAAAATAGGAATTTGTCTTCTAATGGTGCACGTATGCGCTTCCCATTGCATTAAAGTATCTACATCAGGAGTGTCATTGATAACAAAGAAGTCCTTTAGCTTGGTGTTCAGTTGGGATGCCACATCCGCATCCTTGAGAAGGGACGATTTCAGTCTCCAGATTTTACATCTAGTGACCTTTTCTAGAAAGGATAGTGTTAGGGTAATAGGGTGGTCAAAAAGGACCATAGGCTCAATTGTAGCTGAAGGCAAATAGGTAAGGTTGGGTTGAGAAAGACAAAAATTATCTATTCTTGAGAACTTTTTATATACGGGAGAATAGAATGTCTAGTCTTTTTCGTTTGGCCTCCACCGAGAATCAGGGTTCCCGAGGCAAAGTCTGTGAGTTCCCAACTAAGTTGATGGAAGAAAGCAACCTGGCCACTGTCCAGGCTGTAAAAGTTGGCTATTGTGAGGAGACGTGACCCAATCTAGCCCCTCAGAAACAGGTTCTTACTTTTTTTTTGCAATGCAATTTCTATTTACATAATAGAACTCACTAAATCAGAACTGTCTATTTTTTGAATATTTTTTTTAAGTCAGGCTCCAGACAAATACAAAAATATACAATTGAATCTACTTATGCTTGCATTAAACATGCTTGCAAATACTTCAAATCTAGTGATGAGCGGAATACACCATATTCGATTTCGCGATATTTCACGAATATATAGAAGAATATTCGCGAAATATTCGTAAATATCGAATATTCGTGATATTTTATCAAAAAAAAAAAAATTGGCGAAATTTCGCTAATGCGAATGCGAATTAATTGCGAAATTCTCGTCAGCGCATGCGAAAACACGCGAAAACGGAGATCATTTCCTGGATCTTTGCCAGTCTATTTTCAGATCGCTATTTTGTGCTGCCCTGCGAAGCGAAGATGGTGGGGAGTAACTTTTCATCCAGTGAGGAACAACTGCTGATTGTCGTGGCAATCTGGGGGTTTGCAAAGCACACCGCCATCTTGCCTTGTGCTGTAAAGCACATTCCCGATCTTAAATGAAATAATGCCATGTTTAATCTAAAAGATTTACTCACCATATATTCCCTGCCATTCATCCAGTAAGCAGACACTACAACAGCTGTTCTCAAGTTACCATTCTTGCCATCATCTTCCAGCCACAGGGCTGAGCATGGCTCTGTTATTTACACAAAACAGGAAGTCATCACCAGTAAGTCGCCTCCCCCCATGGGCGTCGGCATGACCAGATGTCTTATACACAGCAAACACCATAACAAAACATTCCCTCTGAGAGGAAGTGCTATTGAATACATGAATAGAATAGAATACAATGAATACAAGTACATACAGAAATAATACAATAACCAATGAACACAGTTCCTGATAAGGAGAGCCTATATGCAGCTGTATGCTCATACCATCATATTTATGTTGATCAGACACAGAGATGGCAAAAGCACACATCCACTAAACCAATAGTGTGCCTGCAAAGTGATGCATCGCGCAGGCGAATATCTGTGCATCACACAGGGGCCCTTGCGCCGGCGACACTCACTCTTCAAACACCCTTCTCCAAATCAGGAAGTGCATCTCAACCAGCCTCAGACTGCCCCAATCAGTTCTAATTAGAGCGGGTTGTGGAAGTGTCAAAACTGGGTGCCAATATGGCAACACATATTAAATACATCTTCAAATTTCCACCACAGTCCTCCCTTTTTGTCATATTGCTCCCACTTGTCCTTCAGATCTTGATAGTCTTCTTACACCTAGAAACTAATCAGTCCTTACAGTCCATAAAAAGGAAAACACGGCTTGACATGTAGACTTTGTTCTTCAGGAGACATGACATAAGGAGGACACAACTTGGTGAGCTGTAGTAATCGCAGATTGGGTAGGGGTCCTCTGTGTCTTGTCCGTGGGTCCGACATCGGGGCGTCTCATCTGGTACGAGGGTCCGGCTCCGGGGGCGTCTCATCTGGTACGTGGTCATCTGCTCCGCCTCTGGTCACGCGTCCAATCAGGCAACAGGAGCGCTCATCACGACATAGAAAGAATAGAAATAAAAACGTCATGAGTATATATATTCTCATTTCAATCAACCACGATCCGCTGAAAAATAAGAATTAAATCCCCTCACATTCCCAGACCCTTCAAAGGACTCCCAACCTTCACTCAGTTACAGCTCTGGCTTTGCCTTGTAGGGACCCAAACCTTATCCATATGGGCCTGAACTCCTATTCCCAGTATCCCCCGAACCAGATATAACAATATTTACTTGTAAATTCCCAGAAACCCCCCCTTGGGCTGTCAGAACTTCCTTGTAGCTTCAACAGTTACATGAAACATTCCATCCTCAATAGGTGTGAATTGTTCAAACGTATCATAAGCTCAAGCCCCCCCACCTTGTACATGCAGGAGAACGTGCCCAGACCTAGTCCGGGTTGGTGAACAATTCCCTTCTAGCTGTCCCCGCCATTCCCAATTTCTCTTGTGCCATCAGATCCTTGCAATCGGCCGCGACATAGGACAGGGGCAGCTTCACTACCACACATGAACCTCTTGCATTGGGGGAATTACCTTATAAGCTGTAAATCTTCATAAACACCAAACTAAAGTTACACACTTGTGGACTACCCAGTCCTGATACCCAACCGACAAGAGGCGGAGCCATAAAAACAATAATCAATTTTACCCTCTAAAAACATATTAATAAATTCCATTGGCAGGTGTCTGTTTGGAGTCTCCACTAGTTTGTCAATAATCCTCATAATTAGCATGTACCACTGTCATCGCTGGGGACTAAAGCTCAACGGAGACTCAGAACAGACCCAGCAATCAGTTTTCTTAATTAGTCAGAGAATACACTTTAAATAATAACTTGGGATGCTTTCCATTGTTACCCTTGCTAAAATGTACTAAACAAATACAAAATAAACAAAGATACTCCTCATTTCTTTGATGTGGTTGAGCCGCTTCTTGCAGTGGCTGGCGTGGTCTCATCCATCAAGCTTCTTTACAAACGACCCAGTCACCTGGTTGGGGAAAAATGAAAACCAATTACCGTGTCGGGGTCCAGGAGAGACTCCTGAACCCTGTGAAGTTCATGTTACAGGGATCGTACCCACCCCATCACCCAAGAATGAGAGTGACAGTTGAGGGAGTACGACCCTGGTTTTGACCTCCAAACAAACCTTATGACAACAACCCAGACCTCGGGACTGTGGTCGCTGCTTAACCTGTGCGTGGCTCACCGTCGCCTGTAATCGCTTACCATCTCCTGTAATCGCTTACCAGCGCCTGTAATACCCGGAACCATTGACAGGTTCTTAGCAACTAAAATGGGAACCTACTTCACCAGACTGCTGCTTGCCGATTCAAATTCTATCAAAGAAAGACAATCTTGGCACAAACTTGATTAAAATTAGAAAGATTAGTGTTATTAGTTCGGAGAACTGTCACCTTTACATTTTATCTACCACCCCCTCCCCCCTTTTCTTCCTCATTACAGACTGGAGGAAGAAATGATAAAAAGAAACAATGAAATAGCCTATGATACTTTCACCTCCTTAGACCCGTAATTATCCATGTGTACAGCTGTCTACATACACCTGCTCTCTATGTACAAATACTTCCGGAAATTCTTTGGACCTGAAAAATACTTATAAGCAGAAATCATTACTCCATCCTTTATATTTATCCTGCAGAGAATGGCAAACAAAAATGACATTCCTGTACATTGTCAGTGACATTCTTCACAAAACCGATTCAAACAAAAACCCTTTGTAACCCTTAACCCTTACTTTTCCCGTTCCTACAAAAATACAAAAGCCGCGACGCGTCAGAAGATCGCCGCGGTAAGTTTGAATAAAAAAACATTCACGTTACTACATACAAACATTTAAATACAAATGTGGGGGAGATATTCATAGCTTTCAAAACAAAAATGAAAAAACAAAAACCAGCCGGAAATCTGCCTTCACTCTTTCCGCAATACAAGAAAATACAATGGAAAAATACGAGAACAGCGCGAGAAACTTGCATAGACCAGCTATACAAAGTTCTCCTGAGGCGCGTACCACACCTCCATCCACACTCATTACAGATTTCTGAAACCACATCAGATCTACATCCAAGGTATCTTTATTCTGAGGTCTCATACCTCCAGTCAGAGTACCTTCCAAAGGAGTACACCTTACTGTACCCTCTGACCACCTATGACATTCTTTAAGGGGTCTCATGTCCGGAGCCCCAAATCCAGACCTCATGTGCGGTGCAGCTGTCTGACTGGTGCACTGCATGGGCGGCACATCCCATGACAATTCAAATCACTTTTTTTTTTTAGTGAGCTCTGCGTCCAGAACACACTTTGTTTTCGGAGCGGTTCTGACTTGCGCCTTTATCATCAAAACCGATGCCTGCATCCCGATTATTCTACACGGCCTTAGCAGGACACTAGCGTACTACTCCTACACATTTATGCTAATATAATCACTAATAAGATCTCCGAATATTATACACGGCCTGATCTGTATCATGATATAAAGCCTCCTAAAATGTGTTCGTCAGACAACCTACAAAGCACCATGAAATCCTCCACTTTTCAAAACAATATTATGGCTTCATTCTACCTGCGTCTACATGATACAACAATAATGGTGACGCCCCTCTGTTCTCACATACCAAAACTATTTACAGTATAAAACTTCACAAAAACAACTGAAATTAAACTTTAAAACACTCTTTCAAAATGCCAAAATATTTTTGTTGTCCCTTCAGGACACAAATCTCATTGCTCATCTTTCAGAAGACTTCAAAACTCCTCCCACTGACTTCCTGCTTATATATAAATGCTGAAAAAGGACATCCTGTTGTATGCTCAGCTCTTAAAACCCAAATCTGATTTATTTACATAATGACAGAAAGATGGAGAGAGAGGGAAGTCTGTCTTCACTGCCTCGTCTCAACACATCAAAAAACTCCATGGACCACATATATCCCCTGGAAGTATTATAAAGTAGTAAACAAAGCCAAAACTCAAATCTCCTGCGGTTTTTTTCTCTTAAAAACAAAACACCTTTGGTTCAGGGAAGGTAAAACCATCTCCTCCCATCTGCAGAATGGGAGTTGATCCCCCTGACCCAACCATTATTCAAAAACAATGAACAACTCCCAAACATTTAAACAACAACGCACATCGTTGTGCACAAGAACGCAGTCAGCGCCAGTATCATTCAAAAACGAAATGTTACACAAAAAGTCTCCACTTTTACACTGCAAAGTCAGCCAACAGGTTAGTCGGATCCTGTATATATTGGCCCTAGCGTCCGCAAACGCTACTCAAAAGATAGCGCTTTACACTGAGTCACAAAATGGCCGACAAACCAAGCAACAATGGCGCCATTTACACTTGCAGAAAAACAATTTAACTGCGCTTCCAAATCACCTGTTTACCACAGGACATACCATACTATACACACACATAAAGGAAAACAAAAATGTTCTCCACCCGATCCCAACACAGAAAAGAGCGCGCTAATCAATTCGCACTAAACATCGAAATCTGCCCCAAAGGCTGCTAAAATCCACCAGCAAAATAGCCAGAGAAATACCACACCGAAATGGAAGGTGGCTGCACCTCCCCCTAGGGTGACCCACAGTGCAAACAGACTACGCCCCCAAAATGGCCACTGATGACCAAAATGGCCGCCATATGCATTTTTTCTAAACCTGTCTAGGATCTTTCTCCACAAAGAGAAAAATAAACAATTAAAAACATTTTCTAAAAACAACCAAAGGCACACACTTTAGGTTCCTTCAAATCTGACCTTTTTATGGTGTGAACCCCCTCATAATGAGCGCAGCACAGGGACGGTGGGAACCCCTCACAATGAGCGCAGCACAGGGATGGTGGGAACCCCTCACAATGAGCGCAGCACAGGGATGGTGGGAACCCCTCACAATGAGCGCAGCACAGGGATGGTGGGAACCCCTCATGAGCCGCATTTTAGGCTGCTTCAAAGCTGACCTTTTGCCAAAAACAGCACATTCAAAAAAATGTTGGTTATATGTAACATAAAACAAAAAACTCTTTTCTCAAAGCTCATGTAAACAAGCCATTAAAAAAATATATATACAGTGAGCTTACATTTAAAACCTTCCTGAAATAAAAACTTTCATGCTAACAGCAGCTGCTATTGTCTGGCCACTTAAAAATGCATAATTTATCAATTTCTATTCCTCATAAAGATCATGAACATATTACACATGACTTTGCTCTAAAAATTGTACACTCAAGAAACACACAGATCCAACACTAGTTGCCCTTCCCCCCCAAGCCGCATGGCCAGAGGAGCCATGTTACACAAAAGGTAGCCTTCTCAAGCATTTTCAATCTGGTTAAACAATCAGTCAATCACTTACTTACAAACTGTTACAAACAAACAAATCGCCCTTCCCCCCCAAGCCGCATGGCCAGAGGAGCCATTTTACACAATAGAAAATGTCTACTCCATGCATCACACAAAACTTAGCTTTCTCAAGCATTTGCAATCTGGTTAAACAATCAATTCAATCACTTACTTACAAAACTGTTCAGCCACACTTCAAACAGCATTTAGACATACAAAGCAAACTTCCAGTCGATGACGAATCATACATACACACACGATCAAATCCACTCGATTTCACAAACGCACGGAATCACACACATGCATCCAATCGCTTTCACAAACTCACGCAATCACACACACATGCATCCAATCACTTTCACAAACGCACGCAATCACACACATGCATCCAATCACTTTCACAAATGCACGCAATCACACACACACGGTCATACACATTCAAATTGATTACAAATAAACACAACCACACACAGTCATACACAGAATCAGCATCACACACACACACACACACACAACTCTATCACACAGCAGACATACAATCAGCGATTTCACATGTGCACACACACAATCAAACTCGAGCATTATTTCAAAAAGATGGCAAATTTGTTTCTTTTTGTAGAGCAGAGCCCCCCCACGCATCGGAACATAAGACTACTGTCCCCCATCTGTACCGATGCCCAAAAGGGGCTCTGTCCACTCCTACCATTGGCCCGCCATTTAACTGTCGTGGCAATCTGGGGGTTTGCAAAGCACACCGCCATCTTGCCTTGTGCTGTAAAGCACATTCCCGATCTTAAATTAAATAATGCCATGTTTAATCTAAAAGATTTACTCACCATATATTCCCTGCCATTCATCCAGTAAGCAGACACTACAACAGCTGTTCTCAAGTTACCATTCTTGCCATCATCTTCCAGCCACAGGGCTGAGCATGGCTCTTTTATTTACACAAAACAGGAAGTCATCACCAGTAAGTCGCCTCCCCCCATGGGCGTCGGCATGACCAGATGTCTTATACACAGCAAACACCATAACAAAACATTCCCTCTGAGAGGAAGTGCTATTGAATACATGAATAGAATAGAATACAATGAATACAAGTACATACAGAAATAATACAATAACCAATGAACACAGTTCCTGATAAGGAGAGCCTATATGCAGCTGTATGCTCATACCATCATATTTATGTTGATCAGACACAGAGATGGCAAAAGCACACATCCACTAAACCAATAGTGTGCCTGCAAAGTGACGCATCGCGCAGGCGAATATCTGTGCATCACACAGGGGCCCTTGCGCCGGCGACACTCACTCTTCAAACACCCTTCTCCAAATCAGGAAGTGCATCTCAACCAGCCTCAGACTGCCCCAATCAGTTCTAATTAGAGCGGGTTGGGGAAGTGTCAAGACTGGGTGCCAATATGGCAACACATATTAAATACATCTTCAAATTTCCACCACATGATTAGTGTAAGTAATTTCACCACTGTTATTTCATTATCTTTAACTGCATTTTAGACTAGTTTAAAAGTTAGGATATAAGATCAGATATTAGTATTTCCCAAACAGTGTGTCTCCAGCTGTTGCAAAACTACAACTCCCAGCATGCCTGGACAGCTGCAGATACCCTGGTTGGTAAATGTGTATTTAGGCACTTTCCTTGCTATTTAGCATAATTAACATGTTGGGGACATAGGACGTATGCGAACGTCCTGACTTCAGGGTCCTTAAGCCCCAAGACGTTCGAATACATATTGCCCTCTAGATGTTGCAGAACTACAACTTCCAGCATGCCTGGGCATGCTGGGACTTCTAGTTTTGCAAGTTCTGCAGGCCCACATTTTTCAGACCACTATACACGGGTCTCTAAACTGTGGCACTCTAGATGCAGCAAAAGTAAAATTCTTAGCATGCACTGACAGACCATGCCTGATGGGAGTAGTAGTTTTGCAACAGCTGGAGGGGCACTGGTCTTGAAACCCTGAGTTAGGTAACAAACTCGCAGTATTTTGCAACCATTGTGCCTCCAGCTGTTGCAAAACTACAACTCCCTGCATGCAACTGGCTGCAATAACCCCCCCCCCTCTCCCCCAATGTTAATGTACAGGGTATATTCACATGGGCTGGGGCTTACAGTGTGCTTCTAGCTGAAGCAAATTTGGCGCTGCAGCTCAAACCCTCAGCGGGAAACTACTGTGAACCCCACGCCCCTCTGACTGTACCCTAAAAACACTACACCACACTACATAAAAATTAAAAAACACAACATATACACATACCCCTACATAGCCCCCCTCCCCTCCACACTAAAAAAGAAAACCGTCTGGTACGGCACTCTTTACTAAACGGAGCCTACAGCTGTTGCAAAACAACTCCCCAGTATTACCGGACAGCCATTGACTGTCCAGGCATGCTGGGAGTTAAAGTATAATTGTGGTACAGCTGGTGACGGTGAGCTACATGGTGTATCAGAGCATGCTGGTAGTTGTAGTTTTTAAATAACATCAACTCCATTATTTATTCAAAATTAATTCATCAAAAAGTCAAAAGAAACAAACATATTATTGTTCATATATAAAGATAGGGATGAAAAAAAATAATCTATTGTACAGGCCCAGTATAAGGGTCAAAAAATAATTATAGCGGTCAGATGAATAGCAACTCATTTCTCCTACCTATACGTGTATCCTGTGATGTTTCTCATATATACATAATTAAGCTAATGATAATGGCTGCTATATTTATGCAAAAAAGGTGGCGACCAAAATGGCAAGATATAACATCTGTCATGTTACCCCTGTCAGTGATTAATAAGGCGAGAATGCTTCCAATTGTTGAATACCATACATTTACGTCATATATCCATAAGTGTTTAAACAAAAGTATTATAATATACTTTGTTCTTCATCTTGCAGAGGTTCCTGCAACAGGGATATGACGCAACCCGGAGCCAGCAGGACAAAAAATAAATAGTCCGCTCCCTCTTGCGGGAGTTACGACAACTTCATGGCCACACACATGACCACATGGCCATCCTAAAAAAGTGGTCAGACCTAAAGAGGCGCCACATGGCTTGGGTCAGACAGATCCAAGATGAATTTCATCCAGGTAAGTTATTGGTGACAGTCATGTAAGGTCATATGTAATTAACCTTAGTGGCAGATGTTGTTAACCCAGATGCCATGTTGTGGTAACATATATCACCACCCAAGGTATTCATAGTACTGTTGAAAAAAGACATTATTCCATCAAGTTAAACCATGGAATTAAAGTGGTGGTGTGGTGGGTTAAAGGGGAAGGGGTGGTATTTTATAACTCAATTACCACTAAATTCCTGTGCTAGGCGTGGGGTTATCATAGTAATCCTGTGTACTCCATCAGGCCCTTTTTTTAACATGAGATCGTCAGAATAATACAAAGGAAACACAAACAGCTCATTTTACCATGGTGGCAGCCCAGCTCACACTCAGTCCCCTGTAGTGCCAGCAAGACCCTTTAGTATAACATTATCCCATTGGTTAACTGTCTATAAAAAAAAAAATTGTATTCATATACAATACAGCAGAGTACACATAATTTGCATACGTTATTAGAAATCATTTTTACATATATGAACATTGTGTTATTATAGGAGCTCCTCTACCATCTGTGCGCCCCAAGCGCACAAGGCGCCAGGCCGCTGAGGAGGAGGAGGAGGATGAAGAGGAGGAGCAGGAGGAGGATGCACAGGAGGAGAGGGATGAGGAGCAGCCAGGGCCCTCCCAGTGTTTACCACCCCCAGCTCCTGTTGAGGAGCAAGAGGAGGAGCTGCAACCCCCCCCCCCAAACTCCTGGTGAATCGGGTGATGGAGAAGAGGAGCAGGAGGATGAGGCAGTTCCTGTGAGCCCCAGGCAGGAGGGTAAATATGTGCACAAAGATTAATAACATTTCAACAATAAGATATAGATATAAAAATGGACAGCATTTAATCCTAATTTTTTTTTGCGAAAATCCTCTCAAATCGCCGTAAAATGCGATACTTAGACCTCCAAAACCAACAGCTGGAGCAACAGCAGAGGAAGGATTTTGACGCGTTGGCTGAGCTTCACAAGCTTATGCAAAAAAACTTGTAATTTGTTTTTCTTCTTATAAAAATGTGTTATTCTTTTAAAATGTTTCCTTTCTTATTGAGATTGTTAGGTTTTTCAACACATCTAACTTCATAATAACCAAAAACATTTTATACTATTATTTTATTTAACACAAACCTAAGACAAACTAAAATACACGGACACAGACACTACTAACACAAACTAAACTAAACACAAACTAAACTGTTGAAAAATTACTATAACAAAAGCTACAATATATATATATATATATAGATATAGAGAGAGAGAGCGAGAAAGAGAGAGAGTGCTGATTTGCTCTTGCAGACAGGCTAATGGTTGCAGCATAAAGGCCGCAAACCAGGGTTTAACATAAAGTTCAGTCTTTTAGTCACACTTGCAGTTATGATCCGGTCTGGTAGCTTGTAGCGGAGGCTGTTGGTGGATCCGCTGTGTCACAGAGGTCATGAAGCATTACTCAGCATGAAGGCAGCAGCAGTAGTATTAAAATATAATGTAATTATAACACAGGCAACATTTACAAGCAGTAGTGGTAATAGTACTAGATATCATCTAAACACTTGGGCAAGGGTGACAGGCAGACTTCTGGCTAGGATAGCGAGCTCGGAACAGAAGTCCCCGGTTATCGGGACATTGCGAACCGCTGCTGGGCTGATGGTTCATTCCCCTGATCTCATAATACAGACACTAGCAGACTTTTATGAATGGTTGTATCGCCCGGCCTCGGAGTATGGCGCTGAGGAGCTGTCCAACTACCTGGATGGGATTACATTTCAGCGTCTTTCCCCTTCTCAGAGCTTAGAGCTCGATTCCCCTCTGGCTCTGAAGGAACTACAGGAGGCGGTCGCGGCCTTCCCCAACTGTAAAGCCCCAGGGGGTGACGGAATCCACATGGAGATTTACAAACAATACTCCGAGACCTTACTGCCCAGGCTGCTGGGAGTTTTTAATGCTGCTAGGGTGTCCAATGCCCTCCCGCCCTCAATGGCTAGGGCGCAAATTGTGTTAATTCTTAAACCGGGTAAGGACCCAGCGGATCCGGCCTTGTACAGGCCGATTTCGCTGTTGCAATCTGATATCAAAATCCTGGCGAAAGTACTGGCCCTCAGGCTAAATAAGATGATCACCTCAGCCATACACCCGGACCGGGCGGGATTTATGCCCAACAAATCCACAGCTATAAACCTCAGAAGACTATTTCTTAACATGCAGTCCCGGGCTGATAATGTGGGTAGGAGAGCTCTGCTGTCACTTGACGCTATGAAGGCCTTCGATAGCGTGGAGTGGCCGTATCTCTGGGAGGTGCTGCGGCGATTCGGATTCGGAGAGGTGTTTATCTCCTGGGTGCAGTTGTTGTATCATTGCCCCCAGGCGGTTATCAGAGAGGCTGGAAGGGTGTCGCTGTCTTTTGCTCTGGGCCGGGGTACGCGGCAGGGGTGTCCACTGTCCCCCCTGCTGTTTGCCCTTGCAATAGAGCCACTGGCGATTCAGATTAGAGAACATAGGGGTATCACTGGCTTCTGCTATGGAGACAGGCAGGAGAAGGTGATGCTATATGCCGATGACACGATGATCCTGCTGGGGGATACCGAGCAATATCTGAGCACGACAATTGAGACGGTTGTCAGATTTGGGGAGTTCTCGGGCCTCAAGATAAACTGGTCTAAGTCTGCTTTGATGCCCCTGGATGAGGACCAGCTGCAACACGAATCACTCGGGCAAGAGTGGAGGGAGAGCCAAGGAGAGGGAATGAATGACAAGGGACCCTTCAGCGCCCTGAACCGACGGCGGGTGCCAGAAAGTCACCGCTGATCCAGGACTCATTCATCTTGAGTGAGTCTTGTCCGTGACCACCCCACCGGCCACGCTGAATGTTCGCTCAGATAGTACGCTGGAGGGGGGGCAAGACAATAACTCCAGCGCATACTGAGCGAGCTCGCGGCAGGTGTCCAATCTGGCAACCCAGTACTCCATGGGGTCGTCGGTGCTCATACTGTCAGAGGCACCAACGGACCCCATGTAGTCTGCCACCATGTGGGCCAGCCGCTGGTGGTGGTGACTGCTGCTGCTGCTGCTGGTACTGGGTCGCTCAGATTGGAAGAACATCCTCATCTCACCCATTAGGTCCCCTGCTCGGCTGCTGCTGGGTGCAGCCACCTGCTTGGTGAGATGAGGGGGGACAACTGGAGGCCGGGGAGTTGCCTGCTCCAACCGGCTGACTATGCGTGCCTGCAGTTCCTCCATCCGGTGCTGCTGGGAGGAACTGCTCCAGTTTCCCCTTGCATCTTGAATCTAAAAGGGTGGCCATCCAAAATTCATCCCTCTCCTTGATAGTCTTAACCCGGGGGTCCCTCCTGAGGCATCTCAGCATGTGGGCAGCCATGGGGAAGAGCACAGCCCGCTGTGACTCCTCATGACTGACCGGGTCCATGACGTCTGAGTCTTCATGTTGGAGGCGCTGCTGCTCGCGCTCAGAGATGCCCAACCCCCGGACTATCGGTGCCCCGAACACCGGCTCTCCTTCCTGACCAGGCCCTGACTCCAGGACGTCACCAGTAACCTCCTCATCATCATCATCCTCCTCCTCCTCGTCCTGGGCCTGTTCTTGGTGGAGCAGTGTTGCCTCCTCCTGCTCCACCAAGGCACTCTCCCCAGCTTCGAGCAGGCGATCTAGTGCCCTGTCCAGCACAAACACTATAGGGAGCACGTCATTGAGGCCGACATGCTCCCTGCTGACTATCTTGGTCGCCTGCTCGAAAGGGGCCAACACATGGCAGACCTGGTGTATCTGCCCCCACTCCGCACTGGTGATGTACGGGAGTGTTTGTGATGGTCCAGCTGTGCCTTGCTCCAGCAGGTATTTCTTCACCGCCCTTCGCTGCTCCCACAACCTCTCCAGCATGTGGAGGGTGGAGTTCCACCGCGTCACACTATCCACAATCAGCCTGTGAAGGGGCAGGCTGTTGTCCCGCTGCAACTTGGACAGGGACGCGGTAGCGGTTGGGGAGCGCCTGAAGTGGCTGGCAATCCTACGTACCCTTTGCACAATGTCACTCAACCCGGGATAGGTGCACAGGAACTTCTGCACCACAAGGTTGAGGACATGTGCCAGACAGGGCACGTGGGTCAGACTGCCAGCCTGGAGGGCGGAGAGTAGGTTGCTGCCGTTGTCACAGACAACCATACCTGCCTGGAGCCTTCGGGGTGTCAGCCACTTCTGGACCTGAGCCTGAAGTGCGGACAGCACTTCTTGTCCAGTGTGTCTCCGGTCCCCTAAACTAACAAGCTGGAGCACGGCCTGACAGCGCACGTGCCCCACACTTGAGTAGCTACGGGGGCGCTTGCTGTGAGGCTCAGCAGCTGCGGAGACAGTGGCTTGAGGGAGACCAGCAGTTCTCCCCTGGACACCCCGGGGTGGCACCACAAAATCTGATGCCGCCGATCCCTCCCCGGCGCCTCAGAGGGAAACCCAATGGGCCGTGAAGCTGATGTACCGGCCCTGCCCATGCCTGCTGGTCCAGCCATCCATTGTGAGATGAACTCTGTCGCTGACAGCGTGATCCAGCGACAGGGTTACATTCTGCACAATGTGCTGGTGTAGGGCAGGGACACCAGTCCTGGCAAAGAAATGGCAGCTGGGGACACGCCATTGGGGTTGGGCCTGCTCCAACATCTGCCTGAAGGGGTTGCAGTCAACAATGTTGAAGGGAAGCAGATGTTGGGCAATAACCCTTGCCAGGAGCCCATTGAGGGAACGCACACGTGGGTCTCCAGGGGGGAAGGGAGTGGTGCGTTCGAAGGCGTCGGAAAGCGACGCCTGGCGCCGGACGGCAGTGCAGGACACAGAAGAGGAGGGTGCTGTGGAAGTAGAGGTCTGGCTGCCGGTACCAGTACCTCTACTAGAGGGAGCGGGGGGCATGACCTGCTGGGAACAGATGAAGCTGTGGCAGGGGCTGCTGTACCCTGCACACTTGTGGTTGTGGCACTGCTACCACCACCATGCTTCATCTGGTCATACTCCCGCCAGTGGTTGATTCTCAGATGCTGGTTCAGAGCTGTGGTACCCACCCGAGCCAAGCACTTCCCTCTCTTCACCCTGGCACGACAGATATGGCAGATGGCTATGGTCTGGTTATCTGCTACCAGGGTGAAGTAGGCCCAGACTGGTGACTTCAGCGCTGCCCTCCTGTCAGATGGGGTGCCGCTGACTTGCACCTGCTGGGACTCGGTGCGCACAGGTGGAGCTGCCTGCTGCTGCTGCTGCTGCTGACACCTCCTGCTGCCATCACCAGTGGAGACCCTGACGCTGGTCTCCCTGGTGACCTGGCACACCGTTTCCCCAGGGTGCCTACCTTCCTCGTCGTCGCTGCTGCTGTGAACCGACAAGTCAGGTGGCACCCATGTTGGGTCACCCTCCTCTTCGCCCCCAGATATGTCAGACCCAGGGCTGAAATGTGGTGGTCTGAGGGAAACAGCTGACATGGAGCCGCTAGCCTGGCTCCGCTGTCCCCTCACCGACCCCTGGGTCTGACTAGGTGCGGGTGTTTCCTGCCCAAAAACACCAGCACCACTTGGAAGGGATGTCTCTGGGATACTGACAGCAGGTACCCCATCCTCCTCCTCCATCATCCCTTCCAAAAGGTCCTGACCATCAGTAAAGAACTGGATGTCTGCCTGATGCAGGACCTCCCCCAAGATATCCCTCTCACTGTCGCTGTCAAACAGTAAGAGGCTGGACCCTTGGGGGCTGGGGGCGGGTCCTAAAGGCACCGGTGTACTGGTGGTGCTACTGGGAGTCGGGACTGACGACACTGTGGCACTTCTGTGCCCCATATACTCCAACACTGCTGGAGCCTGAGAAGGCAATATCGGGCGGCTGCCCGAGGGAAAAAACTTGCGGATGAGGCGGACTCCCCTTCCACCTGATCCACTACCACTAGTAGGGGCGCGAGAGGTACCCCGTGCTGGCAGCGACCCAGCACTGGGAGTAACTCCCCTACCCCTGCTGCCACGGCCACGGCCACGTATAATGCTCATACTTGCTGATGTGGGGGGGGGGAAACTTTATTGGGGGGGGGGGGGAATGTGAGAAAGGAGTGTTTTTTGTTTTTTTAGCAAGACAGGCACGCAGACAAAGAAGCAGACAAAGACGCAGACACAGACGTAGACAGCTACTAAACTAGAATAAAACTACTACTTTTTACACGGACAAAGACACGGACAGCTACTAAACAGGAACTAAAATACTACAGCTAAAACTGTTTTTTTTCCTAGACTGAAGGACGCAGACAAGAACGAGGACTACAAATACTAAACTTTTTTTTTTTTTTTTACACTGACTGACAAGGACAAAGACGAGGACTACAAATAATAAACTAATATGCACTAAAACACTAACTCTAATTAAACAAACTTATATGACTAAACTAAAGCAATTTTTTTTTTTTTTATACACAAAACACAGAGACTAAACACACACTAAACTAAGCTACCTTAAAGAAATGTACACTTACACTAACTAAACAGAAATCTATCTAACACTAAGCTACACTAACCTTGACAAAAAAAACTCAAATCTGAGCTTTTAGAAAAGCTGTTGGGTCTTTTGCTTTGAAAAAAGCATTTGTTTTTGGAAGCAGCAAACTCAGAACTGAAAGCACTATAGGAAGCACAATGCTAAGCTCTCAGATCTCAATATACACAGAAAAACAAACAGAAACACTCGACTCTATCCACCTTGTGAATCTGCACTGAAATACTGCTGGGAGTGATCTTATATAATGGTCGTGCAGGCAGGTCCCTATTGGTTGCTATGGAGGTTGCTAACCTCTGACAACTGTGGTAGGAGAACTCTGATTGGCTCTAATGCAAAAGAAGGGCAGAGAAAGTATTCGCAAATATTCGCATTACGAATATTCGCATTGCGAATATTCGGCAACATAAAACGATCGCCTCAGCTACTCGGCCCAGGGTCTCTAATCATACCAGCAATGCTTTTAGACGTCGATGTTTTAAAAATAAATTTGATTTATTCGAGAATACCCGAATATGCAATATTCGCAATGCGAATATTCGTGAGCAACACTATTCAAATCCACATGAACATTTAGTTTAAATTCACACCAGAATGCAGTGCAGAAACCTATGTTCCATGCACGTTTCCTACATAAAGTTTAAATTGCACTGCAGTTGCGATCTGCAGTGGGTGTCTATATTAGGTTAATGACACCTATATGGTCAATATTATAATTGTTACCATACAGGTTATTACCAATATTGTTATTGTGATAGTATCTATGTTTCTAATAAGAATATGATCTTATGCAATTAGACACTTCAAGCTCCAGAAGAAGCAACTTTGATGTCGCAAAACATGTTGACCAGATTTGTTATATACATATGAGGACTACATAAGTGATATCCCCAAATTCAAGGATTGTGTATTCGGATACGCTATTGTATTTTACACAAGCTGATTGGTATTTTATCCATCCAGGGAATCACAGGAAGTCCTATGTCAGTGATGGCGAACCTTGGCACCCCAGATGTTTTGGAACTACATTTCCCATGATGCTCCAATGCCAGAGGATCATGGGAAATGTAGTTTCAAAACATCTGGGGTGCCAAGGTTCGCCATCACTGTCCTATGTTATGTTATTATAAATGTATTGTGTATTTTCTATTTTTGTACTTGTGGTATTATATTCTCTGTTTATAAAAAAATATATATTTTATGATACGTGCCTTTAAAGACCATTACTACTGTAGCTGTTCCAAGTATTCATATATCTATATTGGGACGTGGCAGATGCTTTAGTAGGATGCCCTATAGTCACCTAGAGGCACCTAAAATCCCAAAATGTCCTCAATTACACAGAAGTAGGACTGTCTCCCTGACTCTATGTAACAGCGCTTAGTCAATCACCAAGGACCACCAATATTACCAGAGAAAAAAGAGGAATGGATTATTGCTCTTAAGCAGTGGCGCCGAAATAGCGGCCGTTACTCCCCCCTACCCCCCGCTTATTAACTAAATGTCTTTTACGGTAAAAGACATTTAGTTAATAAGCGGGGGGTGACGCCCGCTATTTCGGCGGTACATAAGAATAATGAGCAGATGAGCAGTGGGGAATGTAACATAGACATTCAGTCAATAAGCGAGGAGGGGGGAGGGGGCTGGGGGATTGTGGCGGCTACTATTTCGGCAGTAATGTACATTCAATAGATATTTGGTTAATAAGCAGGGGGTGACAGCTGCTATTTCAGTGACACATTCGAAAGATGAGCAGAGGAGCAGAGGGGAATGTACATGTAAAAGTTTTACATGTACATTCCCCTCTGCTCCTTTGCTCATTATTCTAATGTGCCGCCAAAAGTTTTACATGTACATTCCCTTCTGCTCCTCTGCTCAATATTCTAATGTGCCGCCAATAGCGGTCATCAACCCCCCCGCTTATTAACCAAATGTCTTTTACATGTGTACATTTCTGCCAAAATAGCTACCTTCATCCCCCCCACTTAATAACCACCAAATTTCTTTTATATGTACATTTACATTTCTGCCAAAATAGCGGCCATCTCCACCCAAAGCGCAAAGTCTTTCATTAGGGCCACAATTCACGGAATTACGGGTTATCTAATGCAGTATGTCCACAGTATCTGGTAATCTTGTGCAGTATCTCTGCAGTATCTGGTAATCCAATGCAGTATGTCCGCAGATTCTGGTAATCTAATGCAGTATGTTCACAGTATCTGGTAATCTAATGCAGTATGTCCGTAGTATCTGGTAATCTAATGCAGTATGTCCGCAATATCTGGTAATCTAATGCAGTATGTCCGCAGTATCTGGTAATCTTGTGCAGTATGTCCGCAGTCTCTGGTAATCTAATGAAGTATGTCCGCAGTATCTGGTAATCTAATGCAGTATGTCAGCAGTATCTGGTAATCTTGTGCAGTATGTCCGCAGTCTCTGGTAATCTTGTGCATTATCTCCGCAGTATCTGGTATTCTTGTGCAGTATGTTCGCAGTCTCTGGTAATCTTGTGCAGTATATCCACAGTCTATGGTAATCTTGTGCAGTATATCCGCAGTCTCTGGTAATCTAATGCAGTATGTCCACAGTATCTTGTAATCTCCTGCAGTATGTCCACAGTCTTTGGTAATCTCCTGCCCATTTAGAGTCCTTTATTACTAACCGTGTAATTTTTTAGTTTGTTTGCACCGATCTGTAAGGCTGCGCTATATACCATGATTTGTGATGCTGGGGCTATATACTCTGTCCTGTGATGCTAAACTGTATACTCCTGACACTATGAGTGGAAGCAAGTGGAATACAGGGGACAGAGTGGGTGGATTATATAAGGGGTGTGGCTTATGAGAAGTGGGAGGGACCACACATCCGAAAACTTCACCAGCCACCACTGCTCTTAAGTTGTTTGACAGCAAGCCCTTGACCTCTATCCATTATATTAGCTGTACATATAGCAGTTTTGGGGTAATTTTAACCATATTTCCATCTTTGATACCAACATCATGAAATTATGTAAACCATGTGTGCTAGTTTGCCTTTATCAGATTCTCTTTACAATTGAAAAATGATTGAAGGTGCCTAAAAATTGTCATGTATGTGTAAAACATTCTTTTAACTGTACTGCTCTTTAGGGTCATAGGAGTATATTTAATATTGTATTTTTGTGTCCCAGAGTCAACTAATGGAGGGCAGAGCCTTGCCATGCTTGGGAGAGATCACAATATGGTTGGGATCCACCCAGCTGCCAGATTGACAGCTGACTCCCACCAGCATTGTTAGACAGCCACTGTTCACCACTCCAAGAAGATTGAGAGCTGGTTGATCAGCGGTCAAGGGATCATTCCATTTTTGGTCTTAGCGCTCGTGTGGAACAGTTGCAGTGTCACTTCAGTGCTGCAGCATTAAGGTAAATAAGTATTCTCCTTTTAAGAGAAATTTGGCTAAGCAGCTAAATACTCAATTGAAAAAATGCTTTTAGACCATATCCCTAGAGACCATCTTCCTGTAGATAGATTAATGTTCTGTCAATCTAAAGGTCTGTGGACAGTTTACTGTAGGTGTAGCTATTCACTAATAAGGCTTTCAACTGTGCTAGAATCTAAGCAGCTACAGGCATAGCAAGGGTGACAATGGAGAAAAGAGCATTGTCATCCTAGCAAATGAAGTGCCTGTCCAATGGTTTCTCTAGCATGATCAAGAGGCATAAACAAAAATGTTCCAGGGGCTACATAAAAAAAACAGATATTATATTGTTTGATCATAGTTTAACTTTAAAATGTAGAGTTTGACTAAAATGAATAAATTTGTACAGTTTAATGTGGCAAAGCAATTGGTAAAGATATGTACCTACAGCAAATAATTTCTGATTAGAAGCAGCAGAGCAGAAGAACTCCTGTACATGTAACAATGCCTTGACACAGTCCATTCTTCTAGCTTCACATGGAATATGTCCATGAGTCTGCAGGAAATCAGCAGAACTGACATACAAAAGGATGATAAAAGGGGAGAAAACAAGCATATAATTATAAATATAAAGGCAATGCTAATGATACACAATTCTTTAGCAAACTAATTGTCATTTATTTAGGATTTACATCTACTTTCATCTAACAGTGAAATAAAATTACATTTTGCATTATGGTTTGTGAACTGAACCTGTATACGCTAATGCCGCGTACACACGGTCGTTTTTTGTGATGAAATAAAATGACATTTTAAAAAACGTCATTTAAAATGATCGTGTGTGGGCTTCACATCGTTTTTTGTCTTCTGAAAAATGAAAAAAAAAAAAAATTCGAACATGCTTCAATTTTTTATGTCGTTTTTGAAAATGTCATTTTTTTATGTTGTAAAAAATGATCGTGTGTGGGCTAAAACAACGTTTTAAACCCGTGCATGCTCAGAAGCAAGTTATGAGACAGGAGCACTCGTTCTGGTAAAACAACCATTCATAATGGAGTAAGCACATTCATCATGCTGTAACAGACAAAAAAGCACAAATTCTCTTTTACTAACAAGGAATCAGCTAAAAGCAGTCTAAAGGCGAATAGAACTTTCCCTTTAGAGTGCCGTCGTACGTGTTGTACGTCACCGCGCTTTGTTCATCATTTTTCAAAAACGATGGTGTGTGGGCAACATCGTTTTTAATGATAAAGTTGGAAAAACTTTGTTTTTTGGACATGCTGAAAAATTTCATTTTTTTTTTAATGCCGAAAAGTGATCGTGTGTACGTGGCATAAGGATTGTATCTACAGTATATTGTTTTGGGAAAGTTTATTTTATACTTATAGTGGTATTAAACCCATAACCAAAAATGTAATAAATTGCAGCTTATCAATCATTAGATGTAGTGGCTGCATTAGATTTTTTTTTATTTGTTTTCACCTGGTGATCTGGCCAGTAACACACCTCCTGTATTACAGTGCCTCCACTATGGGGGTGGTAGTGTTAGATGTACTTACAAATGTAAATACACTAACAAATTGAAATACAACTTAAAGCAGAATAAAGTGATACTCCCGCGCTGTCTGTGAAATAGTGGATGAGGGGGAAAGGGAGAGGGTTGGGAGCACTGCTGCAAACACTAGAAGAGTCTACCTCAATAGACACAAGGAAATATATGTGCAAGTGAAAGGAGTCTGCGCTGTGAAAATAAATTGAGAAAGGGCACAAGGCTAGGAAATGGGTGTGGGAAAGGGGCACGGTAAGTGAAAAAGTGTTAGCTAAATAACAATGATACACCTAGACAGCAATAAACATCTCCAATTGGTAAACTGATGGTAACACATAAACGGCAAAGTATAGTCCAGGAAAGACAAAATTAATTTAGGAAGTCCAGTACTGGAAAATAAAGATAAAAATAACAGTAAATTCCTCAAGGAAGGGAACAGATGAGGAGAGACCCAGCAGCCAATTCTGTGAAAGAAGTCGAGCCGTCACCCAAGAACAACACGCACACCTCAGGTGGTCCCAGCAGCTCACCTCATGGCTACCAGATATAGCCTAGCCAGCTGCTTTCACGCGGAGTCCAAATGAAGGTAGAATGTTCTTAAAGTCCCGGGATCAGGCACCACATACGGGGAGAGGATACACAACAATATATAGTGTGATACTGATATTAAAGGTCAGCCAAAAACGCCTGCACTCTATGCACTTACATAAAGTAAAGGTACAAGGGCTTATCTCCACGAGCGGCGAGCTCGTCAGTGTCCTCCTTTTCCTCTCACTGGGAGTCCGCTTGGTCTTAGGCTGATGGTGCTCAGAGGCTTGGGTGATATCACTCACGGCTACCAGATATAGCCTAGCCAGCTGCTTTCACGCGGAGTCCAAATGAAGGTAGAAGGTTCTTAAAATCCCGGGATCAGACACCACATACGGGGAGAGGATACACAACAATATATAGTGTGATACTGATATAAAGGGGAGCCAAAACACGCCTGCACTCTATGCACTTACATAAAGTAAAGGTAAAGGGCTAATCTC
The DNA here is from genome assembly GCA_029574335.1 of Rana kukunoris. NCBI lineage: Eukaryota > Metazoa > Chordata > Amphibia > Anura > Ranidae > Rana > Rana kukunoris. The sequence goes on from JAJQKJ010001504.1 coordinate 62,696, forward strand.
CACGAGCGGCGAACTCGTCAGTGTCCTCCTTTTCCTCTCACTGGTAGTCCGCTTGGTCTTAGGCTGATGGTGCTCAGAGGCTCGGGTGATATCACAGAAAACAAAAAAGGCGGTACATCGCGTAATCCAGTAAAAAGGATTTATTTAAAACAACTTAAAAACACTCACATAGACGATGGAGGAACGAATACAGCATCCACGTGGTGTGATGATACGCGTCGGGATTGGAGCGCTGGACAACCGAAGCACCTGACGGACGGCTGACGAGTTCGCCACTCGTGGATGCTGTATTCGTTCCTCCATCGTCTATGTGAGTGTTTTTAAGTTGTTTTAAATAAATCCTTTTTACTGGATTACGTAATTACTAAATTGCTCCCCCCCTTTCGGTGTCACATTTGGCACCTTTCAGGGGGGAAGGGAGAACGGGGAACCATTTTTGACAGGTCCCCTTCCCCACTTCCTGGAGCCTGGGCCGTGACCTGATTATGGCATGGCAATAAAAGTCTCCAAAAAGTTGAATGGAAAGTGAAGTGGATGTGCAGGCTCCACTCAGAAGATTTTGACAGTGATTGGATATATCAAGGTCAGGTAAGTATAAGACTTGCAAGAGGGCTGGGGCAATGGCGACCCTAGGGGGGCCCTGACCCCCCAACATTATGCTGTGCCCCACCATGTGCCCCCCCCCAAAAAAAAATATATATATTTTTTGCATTTTTTGTATTTTGCTCGGGCCGCCACTGGAGTAACAGTCTCTCCTGAGAGGGAGAGTGTCCCCAGTCAGCTCAGTGGGGCATTCCTCCCCCTCCCTCTGCTCGCTGACACAGCATAATGCGAGCGCTCACACAACCACAGCCGCCCGATCTGCCCCTTCCCTGCATCCTCATTGGCACAGAGAAGAGCGAGTTGCAGAAAGGACTCCATGAGCACTGTGGGAGGGGGGGGCAAGTCTTCATCTCAGTTACTGAAAAAACAGACTGATTCCTCCTGTCCTTACGACAGGAGGACAGGAGAACCAGCCTGTAAATTCCGAGAGTGGTGACCGCAAGCTGAGCTGAGTGTCAGTCTATGACACTCTGTTACAGCCCAGCGAGTCCAGCCACCTCCCCCTCCTCACATACGAGCAGGGAGGAATACAGCTCCTCCTCCTTTCAGTCCTGCCCACACTATCTCAGTGTGCTGTATCTGAAGAGAGGGGACGTGTGGGCGGGAAATATGATAATCTGCAGCATTCCTGGCTGTGTGTGAATGATGCCTGAGATTCTAGCCTGGACCTGTGGGTAAGTGTGTGCAATGCAGACTGCAGTACACTGTAATCACTGAACTGCATTATCACCATCCCTTTTCTCCCCCATCTGTCTCCCTCCCCCTCTCCTGTGTTGTAGTATATGTAGTGATGTGTTTATGTATGTATGTGTATATATATATATATATATATATATATATATATATGTATATGTATATATATATATATATGTATGTATGTATGTGTATATATATGTTATACTGTATTATGTGAGTAAGAGATTGAACAGGCTAAATCTTAGTAACCTGTAATTGCATTACACATCAAAAGATACTTCCATTGTCCATTGCCTCTTTCACATCAGACCTGTAATTCACGTTAAGAGACACTTGTCTGGTGTCAAGTAGCCAACTGGACAGGATGAGCTCTTGCTTACACATCAAACAGATACTTGTCCATTATCAAATGGACAAAAGAGAAGGATATAGGAAGTCCTCTTTCACATCAGACCTGTAATTCACATTAAGAGACGCTTGTCTATTGTCAAATAGTCAACTGGACAGGATGAGCTCTTGCTTACATATAAAACCATTTCTTAGGCCACAAGTAATCTAATTACTTATTAAAGAGAGCTAATTGGTATGCAAGGATGTATACTAGTTGGCTCCCTAATACTAATTGGTGACTCCTGCTGGGAGTAACAATTACCTGACACTCTGCAAGACAGGAAGTGGTTCCTGTCTTTCAGATCAAAGACGACCAATCAAATTGTCAGCTATTCAGTGAAAAGCATATTTATTCTGTAAGTGAGTTTTGACATTGAGCTCATCTTGTCAGAGAGAGAGTCATCCTGTCAGAGAGAAAGTACTCCTGTATTCTCTCTGTAGGAGTATGGGGGCGCAGGTAGACATCTGAATTACTCTGCTGGACTTCTTTTTGTATCATCTGTGGACTGTGGAACTTTGTTCTGTATGGGAAGATCCATTGAATGCCTTCTCTGGACATGATATCACCACATTGATATGAAGTCTAACATACACATTTTATGAATTACTACATTGGTGCCGTGCAAGTGACCAGAAGCGCATTTTCAGGACTTGGTAACAGAAGTCGGTGGTGACAGAAATCCTGTGAGTTGGACAAGAAGTCAAATGAAGAAAAAGACCTGTGCTGTGACTCTATGTCTGGTTGTGACATAAGAGAGTGATATACAAGACTAAACAAGTTTGAAAGCCTAGAATTATTTTCTGGAGACTGGATCTCACAATCTGTGAGGTGACAGAAGACCGTGAGGACCCAGGAAGGAAGTTCAAAGAAACCTAACAATTGGTAAGTGTGCCTTATTCATTATTATTATTTTTTTATTTATTTTTTTAAATAGGTTTTTTTCTTCTCTCTCATTGTATTTTTCACAATGGCTTTGGCTCTGTCTGGTGATGACAATAGCCCTAAAGGAGAGAATGTGAATTTATGGCTGTTAAATTATATAAAAAGTCATGGGGGGCCTTATGAGATTCCCCAAGAATATAGACAGTCATGGGATTTAATGAAATGCTTTTTATCTGATAGTGTCTTTGATAAGAAAACAAAAGAAAAGAAACGTAAGGGTATGATTATTCAGGGATTATTGTCTTGTTGTACAGAATTAATGGAGGAGATTAAAGGGAAAAAGCAGAAAATTCTAGAACATACTCAGAGCTATGAGGTTATGGAAAAAGTGTTGAATGAGAGGATGTCAGATCTCAGGTTACATGCCATCACTACTGGGGAGGCACTGATTGAGAAGGCAAAATTATGTGATAATTTAAGTCGTGTAAACGAGGAATTGTCAGTGAAAATACAAGTTGTTGAGAAACAGTTGGAGTGTAAACATGCTGCTAACATTGCTTTTGATAAATTGGCAGAAAAATCAAGTTATATGCATCAAAATGATACTTCTAAAATACAGCTTGATACCAAAGATTATAAGCCAATATATCCCTGGGGTGAATTACATGCAGCCCCATGCATACCAGCAGCTCCTACCACTACAACAACTGTATTGAACACTGACGATACAAGTGAAATTAAATTGATCACAAAACAATTAAAGCCACAGGAGATGGAAGCTATTATAAGAGAGGTAGGTCAGGTACCCCGCTATGATGTAAATAGGTTCATGAAATGGTTTTGTGATTTGCAGAGAGTCAGAGACACATACAACTTGAATGTGGAGGACCTAGCTAGAATTTTGCAGAAAAGTGTAGGCAATGGATTGTGGGCACGTATTTTGCAAAATTGTGGTCAGCGTCATAAAACTAAGGATGTTTTAAGGGAGTTATTGAAAGCATTGTATGGCGTGACGACAAATGTGTCCTTGTCAGGAAAAATTAAGCAAATGAAGAATGAATGCCCATATGAACTTGCAGATAGAATTAGCAGTGTGATGGAATATGTGATGACTGGGAATCCTGGTTTTGAACGTGGTGGTCTGGTTCATAGGTCAATGTTATTGGAAGCAGTGGATGATGATGTCAGGGAAGGCATTTTATCTGTTACACCTGATCCTAGTGATTATAATGATATTTTGTTAAGAGCGGATAATTTGTGGAGGAGAAGGTGTAGAGAAGACAGTCTTGCGGTTGATGCAGCTAGAGTTTTTAGAGTCGAGGGTCAGCAAAATAGAGATGATTATGGGCCATGGAGAGGAAGATCTTATAACAAGTCAGATAGTTATAGAAGGCCAGAACCTAGAGAAAAGCCAAGTAAACAGCCTTGGGTGCCGTTTAGTGAAATGAGAAGTGAGAGAGATCGTTTGCAGGAGGAGCTACACAAGATAAAGGAAGAGATGGAAAGAATAAAAGCAGGAGGGGTCAAGGTAGCAGCAATAGGAATGGAAAGTGCTGTGTCACCCTCTACCAGTCAGTGTTAGGGGTTCCGAGCCCCCCACGCCCCTTCCTGCCAATTTTTAACTGATTTAAATTTAGATTCATGGGGGCGTCCCACTATTGATGTAATATTAGGGGGAACTCGTGTAAACGCTTTGTTAGATAGTGGATCAGCGGTTAGTTTCTGTCAATCTGTTGTCCCTGGAAATGAGAAAATTAGAATAACAGGTGTCACTGGACATTCCATTGAAGCTCCTTTTGTGCGTGGTGTTGAGATGCAAATAGGGGAAGAGAAGTGGAAGTGTGATGTTGTTTGTCAAAATCAGGACATAATTGGTGCTGATGTCTGTGTACAGCAGGGTCTGGTGGTTGATCTTGCAAATATGAAGTTGTGGATGATGCCTAGAAATGATGGATTGGGTCATGTGTGGCATCCTCCCATGGAATTGGTGACAGCAGCAGTAAAGCCTGTCGGTGTGTTACATGGAGATTGGGATCCCTGTTGGGATAGTCTGATGTGTGAATTTGATGACATAATGGCTAAGCATAAACAAGATTGTGGTAGAATGAATACAATGATTTTATTGGAAGGATTTGATCCAGCACCTCTCAAGCAATACCCTGTTCCAAAAGACGCCATTAAACCTATAACAGAAGCTATAAAACAGTTAGAGGCGCAAGGTACATTAAAAAGGGGTGCATCAACATGCAATTCGCCAGCCTGGCCAGTCATCAAACCTGATGGGTCATTCAGGCTGACGATAGATTACAGTGCCTTAAACAAATATGCTAAAAGTATGGCACCTGTGGTAGCAGCTTACCCTGAAATGATTGCCAAATTAACACCAGAAATGATATGGTTCACGGTCATTGATATCAGTAACAGTTATTGGAATTTACCCCTTGACCCAACATGTCAGTATAAAACGGCCTTCAGCTGGGCAGGCTTTCAATATTATTGGACAGTTCTTCCGCAAGGATATAAAGACAGTGCAGCAATATTTCACTCACACATGCAAGAAGTGATTAATAGGTTTTCAAAACCTGAAAGAGTAATTTCATATGTTGATGACATTTTGATTGGGTCAGCCTCTATGGAGGAGCATGTGAATGATGTGAGTGAAATGTTATTGCTTTTGAGAGAAGCAGGTTTGAAAGTTAATCCAAAGAAAATACAATTGGGGAAGAAAGAAGTCCAATTTCTGGGTGTTACTGTAGCACAGTCAGGGCGAAGCATCAATGAGCAAAGGGTTGAGCTGATAGGTAAGTTACCTTTACCCACGGATGAGAAATGTCTAAGGCAATTTCTAGGCATGACAGGCTTCTGCAGAGAATTTGTGCCTCATTATGCATCATTAACAGAGTGCTTGTATAATCTGCTGAAGCAAGATGAATGGGAGTGGAGATCAGAGCACACACAAGCTATTGAAGCATTAAAGGAAACTTTAGGCAATGCCCCTTCATTAGCATCACCAGACCCCAACAAAGAATTCAGACTATATCCACATGTAGGCCTTAGTACTTTGTCTGTGGCACTCACCCAAGACTATTTTGGAAAACAAAGACCTGTGGCCTATGCATCACGTTTACTATCATCTGTAGAACAAAAGTATCCTTTGTGTACTCGTATGGTGCTGTGTTGTTATTGGGCAATCAACAAATTCAGGTACTTGACAGGTACACAAAGGGTCATCATTGCTAGTCATCACACTCCTATAGTCATGTTAGCAAATGGAAAATGGAAGGAAGCAGATGTAAATTGTAAAAGGCTGGCGAGATGGACTACTGCTTTGCTGACAGAAAATATTGAGGGTTTGATGTTAAAAGAACCTAGTGTCCTGATTGGTGGATTGTTGATTGAAGGTGAAACTCATGAATGCCGGGTGCAAGGAAATAGTTTGCAGCACAGAATTTTTACTGCTGTATCCAAACCTTTTGACTTGGATAAAGAGTGCTGGTACATTGATGGTTCGTCTTACTATAAAGATGGAAGTCGAATCTCAGGATTTGCTGGTGTTTGTGTAAAAGATGGCAAGGTACAGAGACAATTTTCATATTCATGTAGAGCTCGTTCTGCACAATATGTGGAAATAGCAGCATTTTTGCAAGTGCTCATTGAGTTAAGAGATGATGGTGGAATTGTTAACATTGCTTCTGACTCAGACCAGGTATGCAAGGGTGCAGTTGTCTATCTTTCATGGTGGAATGTAATGGGCTTTAAAGGAACAGATGGCAGTGAAATAAGATATGCATCCTTATGGAAAATGATAGAGGAGGAAACCCAATTCTTTTCAAAAATTAGTATCCGAAAGGTACAGGCCCACAGAAAACAAACAACCGAGCACTACTGGAACAACACGGTAGATAGGTTAGCAAAGGAGGCTGCCATAAAGTCCCCCGAATGGCCTCACATAGAGCATACTGTGTCATTTCCAGTGTCTGCCCTTACACGTGCTCAAGCAAAAGAAATTGAAGAAAGGACATGTGAGTTGGGTAAAATACAAGATCAGGATGAGGAATTAGCTCAATTAAAAGAAATGTGTGGGACTGGGCCCATACAATTTGAGGGTCAAGAGATGCAGGTGCAGGATGGCCTTTTAATAACTTACAAAAATGATTTATCTTTATGGGTTGCCCCAAAGGGTGTGAGGAAAGACATTCTTACGTGGATTCATGGGTCCCCTGTTGGTGGACACCCCAAACTTCCTTTAGCTTTAGAGAGATTAGACCATGTAGCATGGTGGCCTAAAAATAAACAAGACATGCAGGACCATATCTTATCATGTTTGATGTGTGCCAGGCATGATCCTGCAAATAGGAAGAGGAGAGGGGCACTGATGAGACAAGCTCCCATGGGACCATGGGAGCGAATTCAAATTGATTACACAGGTGAATTACCTAACACTGCACACCAGAACAAATATTTGCTGGTTGTCGTGGATTCTTTCAGTCACTGGGTTGAAGCTTTCCCTACCAAAAACTGTACTGCCACTACTACTGCAAGGATCTTGGTCAAAGAAATATTTAGTCGGTGGGGGATACCAAAAGTTTTAGACAGTGACAATGGGCCAGGTTTTGTAGGAAAAGTGGTGCAAGAGACATGTAAGCTCCTTGGTGTCGTCCAAAAATTTCACATCTTCTATCACCCTGAGTCTGCGGGACAGGTTGAACGAATGAATAGGACTGTTAAAAATGCTCTTAGAAAGGTTGTAAATGAGCAAGGTACTGACTGGGATGAAAAATTACCCTTTATACTGGCAACTATTCGTTCCAGAGTGTGCAGGTCCATAGGCTTTGCCCCTTATGAAGCTCTGCTTGGCAGAACAATGAGAACGTGGGAACATCTGATAAATCCAGTCCCAGCAGCATTAGAAACTGTGTCATTGTCGGAATCATGGGTAGAGATCTTAAAGGATCATGTGATTACGGTACATAAGGCTGTGTGTGCCACTGATGAATGTACTCATAAAAGCTCACAACAATGGTTTAATGCAATGGGTGACACTAGTGAATACCAAATTGGGACTAGAGTAATGTTACAGGATTTTTCTGGGTTTCACCCATTCCCTAAGGCTAAGTGGAAGGGCCCTTATGCAGTCATAGACAAGATTGGACCCTCTGTTTACTTATTAGATTTGGGAGAGGGCAGGTCAAGATGGAGTCATGCATGTCAGATAAAAGCATTTAAAGGAAAAATGGATTTTATGGATGAAAGCATTGTCTAACTTTCTTCCTGAGATTGTCTTTCAGGTCCCAGGAGGAATGCGTACATCAGAAGACCACGCCAAAATGAAGACACCCTCCCTGGACAAATACAAGCCTCTATTAGCATATGTGTTGATAATAGCATCAATCACTCTACTACTTTGCATCACAAACATCAGAGTGGAAAAATGTCAAGTTGAAGGATTCAAATGCTTACCATTGGGGAAATCTGATCGAAATAAAAGGAGTGTAATGGATCATACTACAGAACTTATTGTTTTAGAGAACTCAGAAGGCATCCAGATACATGGGGATACTGTAAAAGGCATAGTCGGGGGGTGGATAGTTGTTGAATGTGAGATCATGATGCCAAAATCTGATTACCTTATGGAATATGCCGTTTGGACTTTCCCAGAAGGAAGCGATCGTCACAGGAGTACAAATATAATTTTAGTGGAAACACAGAATGGACCACAAATGCAAATGACTTTAGACAGAAATTTTACAATATTCAAGGAGGGTATTATATCCTGTAGCCCTCATGATACGAAGGATGGAATCTATACAAAAGTCTTAAATATAATGGTCACAAATTCTAGAGACTGTCCTACAATTTTACCGTGGCCAGAACATGGACTTTTCCTTGAGCGAACTCAAACCTTAGTGTATAGCGATGTTTCATACTTATCAGTACCATTATTGTTGAATTTTACATCATTTAACATTCCAGAGAGTTGCCCAAAATCAATGGGATCATGGTTTAAAACGGTCTTTCAAACACATATAAACTTATTTTGGGATGCTACACAAGGGCTTAATTTTAAGAAAGTTTCAAAGAGGGATCTGGGTACTGATATCATATCAGGCCTCAGTTTGGGTAGTTCAATTTGGAATAGGGTTGATATAGAGAGCCTAAATATGAGAGGACTAAATTATGTGGGTGGATTACAGCAGATACTGCTTAAAGGGGGAAGAGTGGATTTAAACGCTCTAGCTGAAATGAAGGTAGATATTCAGAACATTCACACCATTGCTGCAGATTTGCAGAACATTCAAATGTCGGTGAGTGCACTGAATAAAACACTTCAAACCAATAATTTATCCAAGTCTATAGTTTGTGGTATCATAGGAAACTTGCCGAGTGAACATCTGAGCCTAGGGCTTCGAGAGATCAAACAAGGAGAATGGCCAAGGATAATGAACTCAACTTTATTATTTCATCTTATCAAAGACAGTGGTGTTACTTGTAGGAACTTTGCCCTTGCTAAAGTAAGAAGCCTGGATACTCTTTGCAATAAAGATCGCATTGGAAAGCAGGAAATACCTCTGACTGTCGACATCCCTACATGGTCAACAACACCCTTACCCGTATACAAGATGATCGTTCTTGGTGAGGTGGAGGTGAGAAATGGCACTAATATACTGAAACAACTGCTACCGCAAAGCAAACTTGTCGTCAAGGACAACCAAGTGTGGAAAACCATGGATCCCAACTGCTGTACTAGACGTGCCCAGGCCTGGCTTTGTTCCTGTTCTTTTGAGCGGCTGGAGTACATAGATGGCTGTGCTGCTACACACTCTGGAAACTGCCTGGTTCAATTGCAAAAATTTGAACCGGCCTGGAAGAGAATAATTCATGGAGAAGATTCAAGGGTCTGTGCATTAGGGGTCCCCTCATTCACTTGGCAAAAGCAAGTTCAGTGCCGGACACCCATCATAGGCTGGTGTGTGAACCTCACAGAAGGACTGTTAACAATTGGAGAGGAAGACATTCGAGCTAATATCCAGATGAATCAAGTATCTATGGACATTGAGCAAATTGATCTTGGCAAATGGGACTCTATGATTTCTCCTTTATTTAAGAAAATACCACCACTTACAGTTGAATTGGATACATTATTTAAGAGGGATAGTAGGAAAATTATAGAATTACAGGAACTGGTGAAGGAAAACCTCATCAGTTCTAGTAAAATTACTAAGGAATTTCAGGAGCCTTGGTGGAGCATACCCAATAACACTTTTACTCACCCGCTATTGAGAACACTTTCCATAATTTTTGTGTTTATTCAATTTGTATTAATATGTTTTTTGTTTGGTTTATATTGTTGTGGTAGAAGACAATTAAGAATAATTCAGAAAAGTAAGGAAGACCTAGATATGGCTTCAATCTTAAGAGCCAGGGAGGTCTGAGCGGTTTGGTTGTTTGAGTTATGGATCAGTTCTAGTAGTTAGAACCGATCCAAGTGGGGGAATGTTGTAGTATATGTAGTGATGTGTTTATGTATGTATGTGTATATATATATATATATATATATATATATATATGTATATGTATATATATATATGTATGTATGTATGTGTATATATATGTTATACTGTATTATGTGAGTAAGAGATTGAACAGGCTAAATCTTAGTAACCTGTAATTGCATTACACATCAAAAGATACTTCCATTGTCCATTGCCTCTTTCACATCAGACCTGTAATTCACGTTAAGAGACGCTTGTCTGGTGTCAAGTAGCCAACTGGACAGGATGAGCTCTTGCTTACACATCAAACAGATACTTGTCCATTATCAAATGGACAAAAGAGAAGGATATAGGAAGTCCTCTTTCACATCAGACCTGTAATTCACATTAAGAGACGCTTGTCTATTGTCAAATAGTCAACTGGACAGGATGAGCTCTTGCTTACATATAAAACCATTTCTTAGGCCACAAGTAATCTAATTACTTATTAAAGAGAGCTAATTGGTATGCAAGGATGTATACTAGTTGGCTCCCTAATACTAATTGGTGACTCCTGCTGGGAGTAACAATTACCTGACACTCTGCAAGACAGGAAGTGGTTCCTGTCTTTCAGATCAAAGACGACCAATCAAATTGTCAGCTATTCAGTGAAAAGCATATTTATTCTGTAAGTGAGTTTTGACATTGAGCTCATCTTGTCAGAGAGAGAGTCATCCTGTCAGAGAGAAAGTACTCCTGTATTCTCTCTGTAGGAGTATGGGGGCGCAGGTAGACATCTGAATTACTCTGCTGGACTTCTTTTTGTATCATCTGTGGACGTTGGACTATTCTGTATTGTAGTTGTTGAAATAAATGCGTTCTCTGGAGGGCCTGGTGGTTTTGCTGCGAGAACAATCTACTAACATCATACTAGACACTATACATTGGTATGAAGGATGAAGTCTATTATACCTAATATTTTAAGACTACATCCTGTTCTTTCTTTTTTTTTTTTTTCACTTCAGACTCCACCACTTAGAGATTTCGTATGTTTTACGTAAGATGCTCTTTTTTTATCCCTTTGGCCCGTCCACTTGCGTCTCTCTCTCAGGTTTCGCATCATCAGCGTGTGATATAAAGATAAGAGTTTTTTTTTTTTTCTCAGGGTATATATCTACACAATCATTGTGGACTCAATCATTATTACATCGTCCTTTTATCCCATTAACTCCCCTGGTTTTACCTCCCCCTTCTCCCCCCCCTCCCTACTCTTCTCTTTTCCCTCACCTAGTATTTGCCATGTCTATTTATTGCCCTCTTATCCCTTAAATCTCTGCTCTTAAGTTTTCAGCGTAACTCCATGTTTTCTTAAATCTCTTCCATTTCTCCCAAATCTGGTTTTGATGTTTTTTGTTATCCTCAATACCACTTTTTAGATCTTCCATCATATATGTCCTTTCAACCATGTCTATCCAGTCCCATACCTCGGGGCTTTCGACCTCTTGCCATTTACCAGGAATGAGCCTCTTAGCCGCATTTAGCAGGTGCGGGACTAAGGAGTCTTTGTATTTTTTAATACTTTCTTCTCCTCCGTGGAATAGAATTACCCACGGGTCCCTCTTAATTTTTTTTCTACGATTTCCTCTATAAGACCCGTAATAGTCTCCCAATATTTTTTAATTTTAGGGCAACCCCACCACAGATGGGCCATCGTGCCTGTCAATCCACATCCTCTCCAGCATTCATCTGATTGCCCTGGTGTTAAATACCATCCGGTCAGGCATTTGAAGCTCATTTCGGCAGTCCTGCTGTCGGTCGCTGAGGTGTGTGTCAGTTTCAATATTTTCTTTATTGTGCCCCTATCCCTTTGTGTCCCCAGTTCCCTTTCCCATTTTTTTATATAAGGAGGTACATCCTGCTCGTCCACCTTCAGTAAGATCTTATACAGCCTTGAGATCGTACCCTTGGAATTTTCTATTAAGCATAGCTTTTCTAATTCTGTCAACTGATCTCCCGTCCTCAAAGGCTGTGATAATTTCCAGGCAAAGTTTCCGAGCTGCAGGTATCTCCAGTTATTTATTTTCATAAAGTTTTCTTTTTTTTCTATTTCCTGTAGTGATATTAAGTGCCCATCCTTTATTACTTCTCCTAGTTGTGCCATATCTTTTTTAATCCAATTCCCTCCCACTTCAACTTTACCTGGTGCAAAATAGTCATTATTTTTTAGTACTAATAAAGGTGAGTTATATTCTTTATCTATTCTTTTGTGATTAGTATCCCAAATTTTAAGTGCGTTCCTCGTGATTTCATGTGTGTTTCTCCCAACTTCCCTATATTGGGGGGGATTCCATATTATTTTTTCTAGTTTCACCTCTGCTAGTGCGTTTTCTATACTGACCCACCGTTTTTCTTTATTTCCTCTAGCCCATTCGACCACTCTCGATAATACTACCGCTTCGTAATATTTTTTAATGTCGGGGACTGCCAGCCCTCCCTTCTCTTTTGATTGTTTTAATACCTGCAATGAAATTCTGTGCTTCTTATTTCTCCAAATAAATTTCATAATCAAGTTTTTGAGGGTCTGGATCAATACCTTTGGGAGAGTAATAGGAAGCATCTGGAATTTGTATAAAATTTTTGGTACAAGTACCATTTTACAGAAGTTAATTCTACCTATCCATGAGATGGGTCTGTTCTTTACCCTTGTTATTTCTTCTTTAATTTCATTTAGGAGGGGGATGTAATTTATCTCATAGATTTTTTTAATTGATTTTGATAAATTCACCCCTAGGTACTTTAGTTTTTCCACCCATGGGAATTCATACCTGCCTCTAAGTTCTTGTGCCTCTGTCCGTGATGTACTTACGTTTAGGACTTCTGTTTTAGCGATGTTTAATTTAAAGTTAGAGATTTCCCCATATTGGGTGCATATTTCGAGTAATTTTGGTATTGATGTCATGGGGTTTACAATATAAAACAACACATCGTCTGCGAAGGCTGAGACCTTATGTTCTTCTTCTTTTATTTTGACTCCTTCAATTTCTGGACACTCTCGTATCCTGGTCAGGAGGGGCTCTAATGATAGTACAAATAACAATGGAGACAGGGGGCACCCCTGTCTCGTTCCATTCTTCATTCCAAACACTTGGGATAGGCTTCCATTTATTTTTATCCTTGCTGTCGGGGCCTGATATAAGGTTCTAATCCATCTCATCATTACTTGCCCAAAGCCCATTTCTTCCAGCGTCTTTAACATAAGTCCCCAGTCTACCCTGTCGAACGCTTTCTCGGCATCTATCGACAGGAGTAGACTGGGGTGCCCACCCTCCTTCATTTTTTGCAACACAAGAAGGGCCCTGACCCCATTGTCTCTTCCCTCTCTCCCCTGGGTGAACCCCGTCTGATCCGGATGAACTAGTTTTGTCATCTCCTGTTTTACTCTTCCTGCCAGTATCTTGGCGAATAATTTAATATCTGTATTGAACAGAGATATCGGCCTGTATCCTGCACAGTTTTTGCCCTCGCTCCCTTCCTTTGGTATGACTGTAATGGTTGCCGCCCCTCTGCTGCTGAGCTCTCTACTTAGCGGATAATCCTTCCCCAGCCCATTAAAGTAATGGCAGAGTCTGGGGATGAGTATCTCTTTGCATTTTTATAGTAGAGGATTGGTAAAGCCGTCCTGGCCCTGGGCTTTTTATCCTACCGCTCTGATTTGGTCTGAGAGCTTTCTTGATTTTGGGTTTCTGTGATGGGCTATCATCGCGGTTCTGCGTCATTCTGGCTACATTTTGGTTACTCCTGCTCCTTTTAAGAACTCTATTATTTTTTTTCTCCTTCTCGCCCATGTTTCCATTTTCTGTTCTACTGCGTACAACTCTACATAGTATGTTCTGAGGAGTTCAGCCAATTTCCTTTTGTGGTATGAACCGTCTCCCCTTTCTCGTTTTTTATTTTTTCTATATAGTTTCTTGTTTTTTTTTTCTGTACCATCCTGGCAAGATGTTTATTTGTTTTGTTTCCCCACATATACCTTTCTTTTGCTACTAAATTGAATTCCATTTTTGTTTCCTGGGTGTACTATTTCTTTTAGTTCATTTCTCTTGTTAACTAAGGCCTGGAATATCTCCCTTTGCTTTACCGATTTTTTGTGTTTTTGCTCTAGCGTTCTTATCTCGGTTATTATTTTATCTCTCTTGCAACTTCTTTCTTTCTTTTTCCTCGCCCCTTCTGATATCAAGATCCCTATAATCACTGTTTTTGTGTGCATCCCAGAGTGTCGCTCCCGATATTTCATTTGTGTCATTAGTCCTGAAATACTCCCCCCAGTTCTGTTTTTATCCTACCTAGGCTACTCTCGTCCATCAATAGTTCCTCATTTAGCCTCCAATTCTGGAATGATTTCTGGCTTCCTGGTATGTTTAAGGAAGCACTTATTGGGGAGTGATCTGTGAGAGTCATGGTCCCTATCTCCACATCCACCACCATCTCCAAGATACTATGATCTATGAAAATGTGGTCAATGCGGGAGTAGCCATGTACTGAGACGTATAATCCCGCTGTCCTGGGATATTTCACACACATCTATCAGTTGGATATCATGTAAACTTTTATTTTTAAAGAGAGTTTTATTTTTCTCTTTCGACTGGGGATTCTTATCCACCTCGGGTTGAGGAAA